>VDMD01000249.1:5000-22610 GCA_007026445.1 Schizophyllum amplum | reverse complement strand
CTTCCGGCCACCCCTACCAACCCGCTCACGCTAGACGGTGTGGAGGCGAAGCTCCGTGCTCACGCCACGAAGCACGAGGAGTCTGAAGACGAGAACGACGAGCAGGCCCACGCCGCCAGCGCGCCACGCGTGAGCTCGTCGAAGAAGTCGAAGGGCAAGGAGAAGGCGAAGAAGCAGCCGAAGGGATGCCTATGGCATGGCCCTGGCAGCTTCCATGGCACCGAGGAGTGTCATGAAGGGAAGAAGGCCATCGAGGAGGCGAAGGCGAAGAAGAAGAAGGGGAGGGAGAAGGTGAATCGCGCTGCGCAGCGCAAGAAGGGGTCGGACTCGGACTCGGACTCTGATGTAGACGAAGCGCATGTCATCTCTACTCGCACCTACAAGAAGATTTCCGCCTATGTCTCGTCCGATCCCAGCCCCTCCAAGCGGAAAAGGCCACCATCATGGACTCTGGTGCTTCGAAGACGATGTCCAACCTTGACTGCTACTTCGAACTGGGCACCTACCGGAAGCTTGAGTCGCCGCGCGATGTCCACCTGGGCAACGACTCCATCGTCAAGGCTATTGGGAAGGGCACCCTCCGCTTCTCAGCCAGAACACCGGACGGCATGCGCGACTTTGAAATCAAGGACGCGCTCCATGTCCCCGACCTTGCCCTCACTCTCATCTCCGTCCCGCAGATCACCAAGAGTGGTATGCGCGTTGTCTTCGAAGGCGATACATGTGTGGTGCGCAACTCGTCGGACGATGTTGCCTGCATTGCCAAGCCGGAAGAGCGGCCTCTACCACGTCGACTGCCAGCCGCTGGGCATGGACGAGCATGCCGCCTTCGCCATGGACATCAACCGCCTGCACCACCTCATGGGTCACACAAACCATGAAAGCCTCCGCAATATGGTCCGGCATAACCAGCTGCAGGGTGTCACTACGCTCACCGGCGTTCCTTCCTTCTGCGAGCCATGCATCATGGGGAAGATGAAGAAGCTACCCTTCAAGCGGAGTACGACTCGCGCCACACATCCCCTGCAGTTCGTGTCCTGCGACGTCGGTGGTCCAGTCTCACCCGCCGGCCCCGGCGGCCTCCTCTACTGGATCGTCCTGGTCTGCCATTTCTCGTCAATGTCTGGGTCATCTTCACGCACAAGAAGTCCGAGGTGCTGAAGAAGCTTCGGGAGTGGCGCCTCCAGCGCGAGCGCGAAACTGGAAACCCCATCGAGGAGTGGGAGTGGCTGGACGGCTGGATCGAGTTCTTCCGAACTGATGGCGGTGGCGAGTTCACCTCGAAAGCTATCGAGGCCGAGTTCCGCAAGCACGGCATCATCCACGAGAAGACCAACCCGTACACGCCGGAGCAGAACGGGATCGCCGAGCGCATGAACCAGACATTGGTCACCCGGGCGATCACCAACCTTGCCGCGTCAGGACTCCCGCGGAAGTACTGGACATACGCCATGCAGTACTCAGCCGATACCATCAACATCTCCCCCGCCAGTCGGCACAAGGGGGAGCTGCCGCGCAACCGCCTCCGCAAGGTCAAGCGCCCGGTCAACCTCAGCGACCTACATCCCTTCGGCTGCCCAGCTTATCCCCTCATTGACAAGAAGCTCCGCAAGGGGAAGTTCGCTGACCGGGCCCGCCGCTGCGTATTCATCGGTTATGCACTCTCGGAGGGGACAAAAGGCTACAAGCTCCTGGAAATCTCCACCGGCAAGATATTCACGTCGCGCCATGTCAAATTTGATGATGCCTCCTCCGCACCAGCCGAGTTGCGCTCTGAAGATGACGACGAGCAGTGGGAGGACTTCCGCAAGCATCTCCGCCCGCGCAACATCTCCTCACCACCTGATGACGACGAGGACGATGACGATGCACCTCCACCACCCCGTCCAGGTCGAGTGGGAGGACCAGCACCACCTGCGCCAGAGTCAGTGGGAGACTCTCCTCCATCCAGCCGTGGACCCTCACCTGAGCCAGCCGAACGTGCCCCACGCCGCCGGGAGAGGACCTCACGGATTCCCCGCCTATCCTTGCCAAATGAGGTGCCACCACCTCCTGCGCCAGAACCTGGACCGTCTCGCCGGGCTGGTCTACGCACCCCACAGGAGCGGAAGGCCTCCAAGCCAAAGGATAGTGGTTATCTCGAGACTCGCGAGCGACAGCAAAGGTTGCAGAGCGAACAGCGGGAGAAGAGGCACGCCCAGATCCGCGAACGAGAGGCACAGCTCGAAGAGCGCAGAGCAGCCCGTGAGGGAGCGCCCGCTGAACCCGCGCCTCCGTCTCCGCCTCCGCCAGAACCCGCCGAGGAAGCACCAGCGCCAGAGCTTGACGAGGAATCTGCCAACCTCTCTTTCATGGAGGACGAGCTCTTTGCAGGCGCCGCCACTGGTGGGCGCTCTAGCAGCGGTGCGCGGAAGGTCCCCGATACGTGGGCACAGGCTATGGCAAGTCCGGACAGAGACAGGTGGCTTGACGCGCAGTCGGAAGAGTTGAACAGCTTCAAGCTGAACGACGTTGTCGAAGAGGTTCCGATCCCAACAGGGGTCAAGCCCATCACCTCAAAGCATGTCTTCTCCATTAAGGAAGATGCAAAGGGCAACATCGAGAGGTACAAGGTGCGCATTGTAGCGCGCGGCTTCACTCAGCGTGAGGGAATCGACTATCAGGACGTCTTTGCCCCCGTCGCTAGCCTGGAATCCATCCGCATCCTCCTCTGCCTCTGCGTCAAGCTTGGCCTCCTTGCTGACCAGATGGACGTCAACACGGCCTACCTCAATGGGGAACTAACACAGCTGCTCCATATGATGCCTCCCACTGGTGTAGACATCAAGCCCGGACACTGTTGGCGGCTCAAGAAGTCGGTCTACGGCCTCAAGCAAGCCGGACGCACATGGAACCAGACCCTCCACCAAAAGCTCGACAACCTCGGCTTTGTGCGTCTCAACTCGGAGACTTGCCTCTATGTCTTCCGGGATGGCAAGCAGGTCTGCTTCCTCGTGGTCTACGTTGACGACCTCCTCCTTGCCGCTACGTCTCGTCCCTTCATGGACCAGATGAAGAAGAAGCTCTCAGCTTGCTTCAAGATGCGCGACCTAGGGCCCGCCAAGTACCTCCTTGGCATCGAGATCATCCAGCATCCCGGCAAGCGCGCCCTCTCCCTCTCACAGCGCAAGTACATCGACACCGTCCTAGAGCGATACGGCATGTCCGACTGTACGGGAGTTGGGACCCCAATGTCCACAAGCGTGCGCGTTACCGCCAACGATCCTTCGGATAACGAGACCCGGACCCACATGTCACTCGCCAAAGGCGGTCCTGTGGTATCCTACCAGAGCGTCGTTGGATCTCTCATGTACGCGATGTTGGGCACCCGCCCCGACCTGGCATATGTGGTAGGCGTCTTGGGCCGCTACAGCGCAGACCCCAAGGCATGCCATTGGGAGATCGCGAAGCGCGTCCTTCGCTACCTGAAGAAGACACGGGACTGGTGCCTCTGCTATGACGGTGCCGACACTGGCATGGACCTCGACTTCCACGGCTAAACTGATGCCGACTGGGGCGGCGATCACGACACATCCAAGTCCACCTCTGGATTTGTGTTCATCTCCAGCCGTGGCGCGATCGGATGGTCCAGCAAGCGTCAGTCCATGGTCTCCCTCTCCTCCACGGAGTCCGAGTACATCGGATTAGCGAATGCGGGTCAGCACCTAGCCTGGCTACGCTCCTTCTTCGAGGAACTTGGGCAGCCGCAAAATGGGTCGACGGAGCTCCGGTGTGATAACCGTGCAGCTATCATCCTCAGCCAGGACCCGCAGTTCCGAGCGCGGACCAAGCACATCCAGCGGAAGTACCACTACATCCGCGATGGGCTTGTGGCAACGGGCGAGTGCGTGGTGACTTGGTATCCTACCGACGAGATGGTGGCGGACATATTTACCAAGCCCCTTCCTCACGAGAAGCATCTCAAGTTCTGCTTGGGCATGGGCTTACGGCCAGGCTCGAGTGGGAGTGTCAAAAGTGGTGGGTAGGCGGACGAGCCTACCTTCAGCCCGACGCACCGTGTCATGTCACACGGTGCATCTAAGTACCTTGCACCGTCACAATTCCCGATTAGGGAATTCTAACGCTTACTTTTATAGGGGCTCCGCCCTTTTCCGCCCCTCAGTCTTTACCCTCACTGCAGGAAGACTGAGGGTGCGTCTTACACTACATTTACTTTATCCTCAGCTAACAGTACCTTAGTCTTACGCGTCCTGCGCATCCTTAGGTACGAATAGAGTCTTTACCCTCACTGCAGGAAGACTGAGGTCTTACGCGTCCTGCGCATCCTTAGCTCGTGAAAGCCCGTGCCGCCCCGGCCCTTCAAAGAGGACTTCCTGACTTGCCTTCCCGGCACCACTGCATATCGCCGTACACCTTTCGCCCTGATGCTGCAGGAGGTCACCCGCCCGCCTTACGACCGTCTTGCCTTGCATAAGGCGATGTGGGGTTATTGCATCACGCACAACAAGGGGATATCTCACAACTGTGCGTAACAGTAAACCCTGACCACCAGTCGTTGGGCTAACCGGTGCTAACAGGGAGAGTCGCCTACATGCGCGAGTTCCTGCGACAGGTTACGTGGGCCGTATCCAGAGGCGTGGATTTTGAATACGAGGAGAGGTTGCAGAGGTTGAAGATGGAGGCCAGGTACTCGCCGATGGGCTACGACCCGCCCTCATTCCTACATTGGCCCCTCGGCAGCCGCGTTTGTTTTGGGCCGCCCCTCCCTCCCCGCGACCAGGACCAGTACATCGATGACCGTCTTCGCATCCTTTGGGAGTGCACCCCTGCCGAGTACTCGTCGACCTCCGTTGCAAGGCGCCCCACACCCTCCGCCGCTGTTGGGAAACGCGCAAAGTATGAGGTGCGCGTCAGACTGTTAGACCGCTCCTCGACCGACGCGGTGAGTGGCCACAACCTCCCTGCCCATCGCCTTCGCTCATTTCCTCTGTCGCTAGAACCCTGACCCCATCATGCTATGCGTCACAGCCCATGATGGCCTCATATTCTTTGGCGACTACGCGCGCCTGCTGGCACTCAAAGGCATCGACCTGCCTAGCTGCTGTCTTCGGGTTAGGGTGGCCCCCTGCAACTACGTCCTGGCTGACTGGTTCGAGCCGTTTTACGCCGGTGACATGGAGAACCTCACATTTCACGCTACCATCGTGGGCGTCGACTATGAGGACCGCGACCCGCTGCTCGTGCCGTGCCCCTTCATCCAGAGGAAGCTGCAGGTGGTGGTCTACACATATGTAAGTCCCAGCCGTCTCATCGGAGTACATCTGACGTTCTTGCTTCAGGTTGCCCCAAAAGACTCCATCGCCGCCACTGTCCCTCTTCTGCAGTTTGACCTGCACAGCCTCGCCAGCGTTGAATCGATACTCTACCTTGCCGGTTACGAGAGCCTTGAGTTCGCGGTTGTTTACAGAAACTCCCCGACGAACAGGCATTCGTTCAAGGAGGTCGGCAGGGAGGAGTTGGTTTGGATCCCGACCTCAATGGACACGAGGGCCATCGTCTACTATGTGCTGTGCCCGGCATGCGTTCACAGGGTTGGCTTCAAGAAGTCGAAGGGGGATCTGAGTCGCCATTTCTGCCAGTCTCAATAGGGTCGCTGAGGGCAGTCGTCGCTTACAGCCAGCTTTTTATCGTACAATCTTACAATATTACCAGTATCTTGCTGCAGCCTGAATGAGTCGTGTGAGTTTGGCAGTAGTTTGGGCCAGCTGTGGAATTGCTGAGAACATTACAGATATTCCGAAAGTGCCGAAGCCAGGGTCAAGCAAGAAGGAGGGATCTCATCAATAGGACCAACACGAGGCTTGATGTTGGGGCCTCAGACTGATCGGCCCTCCAGACGTTTCTGTCCAGCTGCGTCTTGGTTTTCTTCCTGCTTCTTACCACGTCAAACTCACCGACAACGGCAGCGCTACAGCGAATATGATGAACACTCGTCGTACTACTAAGCTCGCTGAAGCGGAGGCGGTCCCGCATGTTACGCGGTCGGTTACCCGAGGGGCGAAACCTACGACGGACGCCACGGGCGGGAAGGGCCCCGCGACTGCGAAGGTCGCGAAGGTCGCGAAGGACGCGAAGGTCGCGAAGGTCGCGAAGGACGCGAAGGACGCGAAGGATGCGAAGGACGCGAAGGACGCGAAGGGCGGGCAGGGCGCCGCGCGCGGGAAGGCGGGAGCCCCAGGCGGCAAGGCGGGGCAGGCCACTCAGCCGGAGAAGGTGGGCCCTCCTGGTGGCCGCAAGGGCAAGATTACCGGCCCAAAGAAGACCGACGAGCGCTCTGGGGCGAAGCAGAAGGTTGCCGCGGCTGCTGGGAACAAGTCATCTGGCGTCGCCGGTGCGCTGGCGCCCACGCCGGACAAGCTGTCCGCGGGCACGCACGAGCGTGTCATCAAGCCCCTTCCCACCACCGCACGGAAGACGATGCAGCACCAGACGCACCAGACGACAGGCTCTGGCAAGGTCTTGAATGGGGTGCGTTGTTATCATTGTGATTTACACAGACGCTAACACGAACTATTACAGGTGAGCTATGCTGATGCTGCGAACGGCGCCTCTGGAGCCCCCCCTGCACCCCTACCCCCGGCGCCTCCGTATGTCGTGCGACGCCCGGGGCAGGGGGATCACCTGCAGACATCCTCCATTGCATACGTTGACTTGCCGGCCAAGCGTCGCCTCGCGGATCCTGCTGGCGAGAACCCTATGCCGCCCAAGGTTGTGCCGGGCCCTGCGTCTGGACGCGTACACGCGGGTTCCCAGATCGCTCTACAGGAGCGTCGCGACAAGCTCGCCGCTCTGGCGTCGGGGAAGCGAAAGAAGATCGGCCGCAATCAGGCCCCCCAAGACGACTTCCCCTCCGGTTCGTCTAGCGAGGGTGATCCCCGTGAAGGTTCCAAGCCACCGTTGAAAAAGAGGAAGCCGAGCGGTGCGGAGCCCATGCCTGAGCCCGGGCGACAAGCAGAGAAGGGCAAGCGACGGTTTGCATCCTTAGACGCAGCTATGGGTGTGCACGGTAATATAATAAGAAGAGGCAAATGCCTTCAAGCTAATTGTAATAACTGGGGGCAGTGGCCTGCCACACTTACCGACGGTTTGTCGGGGTTCACGGGCTGCCGAGCTGGTCTGGCGAGCCGGGCAGTGGCCCGTGGCGTGGCTGGGCACCGGTTCGGGCGCGTGGGCGGGCTGCAGGCGTGTTCGCGCTCGTTCCCGCACCACGTCATCAGCCGCTCGGGCCTCGCCCGGGCGCCGCCGCACGTGCCGCGCGCTGCCGTAGTCGTCGCCGTAGTCGTCGCGCTCGCCGCCGCACGCGGCGTCGCCGGCGCGCGTTGCTCCTCGGGCGGAAGAAGGCAAAAAAGAATATACATATATGTAAGATACAGGACTTTAGGTGCATATATAAAAGGGAATAAAAAAGAAGCGTGCGCGCGTGCACGCGCGGTGGCGAGCGCGTGAGCGAGCAGGGGAGGGGACGGGAGAGGGAACTGGCGGGGAAGCAACTGAAGTGCGTAGCACTTCGTGCTGCCCACGACGGTCGACTGGCCCCCGTGCACGCTGCAGGCGAGGCGGGTGCGCGAACGCCGGCGGTCGCGAAGCGGCGGGTGATCGGACGCGCGCGGCAGCGACACGCGACCTACACGCCGCCTGCGGATTGCGCAGAGTGTGCATGCAGCACTCGCCGCATCGGACGCCAGGAGCGCGATGCTGGTGAGCGTGCAGAGGCGACGACTCGCGGATATGGGGATGGGGGAGGTGAGGGAAGGGGCGGCGACGTTGCCGGCATTTGGCGGGCGTTGACGCGTTGGAGCGCGTTGAACGCGTTCGGCGCGTGTTAATACGCGTAGACGTCTTGCACAGCGTGCACAGACGAGAGGGAAGGCGGGGAGGGGGGGATGGGGCCGACAGGGCACCCGCGTCGGACAGGCGTGAGCCCGGCGCGGTTTTGTTTGGTCTTGTTTCATCTCGATCGCGCGCAGCGCGAGGGCGCGCGTCGTCCGCGGCGACTTGGGGAGGTCTCTCCAAGTCTCGCTACTGCTGAGGTGGCAGTGGCGAGACCTCCCCATGTCGTCTTGGACGACGCGCGTCCGCGGGCCGACCGCGAGAAGGAAAAAGAAAATGAATTTGTTAGTACGTTGCGGTGGCGCAGGGCGTAGCCCGCGCACCTGGAAACTCTCCGTACTCCTGCGCCAGCAGACCCGCTGATGAGCGTTGCCGGAAGTCGTCTGGGCGGGACATGGTGGCGGGAAACAATGAACGACGTGACCGTTGGGTCACGATCGCGTCCATCAGGACGCGTCCGCGAGTGGTGTGGACGCGATACTCGAACATCGAGTCCCTTTTACAGCTCGCGACCACTTGTAATATAGTTAGGTAGTGTAGCCATTGAATGATCGGGACTTGCGATGGGTCTGAGGGGTTCGGAACATGTCTAAACTGACCACAGTGATCAGCAGAGTGTTTCTAGAGCACTTACTGCTCATTTGTATCAAATTGAGAGACTCATAGGCCAGATAAAGAGCATAGGTATCTAGGGGGGACGCTACTTCACATGTCCCGACTTTGACTGAAGCGGTGGCATCAAGGTGCACCCGAGAGACGTCGAAACGACGCGAATACGATGGCCTGAACAACAGTATTTCGTTCGAACTCGACCGTGAAACAAGTGAGCTTCAGTTTACTACCTTCCCATGGTCACTTACTTACGAAATTTGCAGAATCATCTCATTATACTACTATTATACGAACGTCCAAGAGCTTTTGTCCTCAAACACCCCACGGTAAGTTTCCGAGGCCATTGAGCGCGACGACGGCGACCTTCGGAGATCGGTCCGAGGCGCCGAGCGTTGATGAACGCCTCTTGACCAGCTACCATGATCGCGCCGTGGGCGCGATCGCTCCCCCTCAGCTCCCTCGCTCATTAATACATCAAGACGCCCTCCCCCTTCCCCATCCTCGACTCTCGCGTGAATCGGCGCGCTCAACAGCGCCTCGCGGCGGATATGGCGGGCGAGGCGCGTGAGGCGCTGCCCGCCCTAGGTGTGTCCTCTACGCACCCCCCTCCACCTTTGAAGCTAAAATATGTTCTATTAACAGGTTTATCTACGCTCTTACGGAGGAACACAAAGCGGGAGGGCGCGCGTGCGACCGCGGCAGCAGTACGAACGCGATGACGACGATGACGCCGCCGCGCTCGCGCGCGGGAGGTCGAGCAGGAGCAGGGGGCGCGCAAAGATGGAGAGCACGTCGAACAGCGCTCTGGCGCTGTTTGCGGCTCCTCGTCGTGCGATGAGCGGCGCCGGCGGGCTTTACGCCTCGCCCGCGCCCTCACTCTCCGACCTTGCCTTCGCCCCCACTCCCACCCTCGCCCTCGCCCTCGCCCTCGCCCTCGCCCTCGTCCTCGTATCGCTCACCGCGCCTCTCCGCGCGTTGTGCATCAGCCCGCCCCACCACACCGGCGTCTCCCCTCCCCTCCGCCCTCCTCCCCACCCTCGCTGGCACCCGGCGCCTAGCACAAGCGCACGCGCCTCGCGCTCCGTGCTCTGCAACCAGCGCACACCGCACACGTCAAGCGCGCCGTCAAATGCGCACGGCACGCTTGCTGTCGATCGCTACGGCCGAACCCGCCCCGCATCCCGCGCCTATCCCACATATCCCCCCGTCGCCCATCGCCCGGCCTGCTATGTCTCGTCCTGCACCACTCCCCCGTCCTGTACCTCCGTGCTCGAGGTGACGCAACCGTGCGCAACACCGTGCAAGCCTCGGTATGCGCGTCGGTCCACGCGTTCGCTGCCCCCTTCACTGTGCGCGGTGCTCTCCCCATGGCAATCTTTTTATCTCAGATCTATGTATATACAGTAGCTATGATAGTGCTACATATTTTTTTTGATTTTTTCCGCTGTCGGAGCGATGGACGACGCCGAAGCCGTGTACGGCGGCGAGCACGCCGACCGCGGCGACGACCGCCGCAGCACGTGCCAGAGCCCGGGCGAGGCCCGAGCGGCCGATGACGTGACGCGGGAGTGAGCGCGAACGCGTGTGCAGCCCGCGCACGCGCCCGAGTCGGTCCCCAGCCACGCTCCGGGCCACCTCGGGGCCCTGCCCGGCTCGCCAGACCAGCCCGGAAGCCCGTGAACCCCGACAAACCATCGGTATCTATGACAGGCCAGTGCCCCGTCTTATTACAATTCACGTTGTGGCAATTGCCCATTCTTATTACATTACCATGCACAGCAAAAGGTGTTAGACGGCCCCGACCTGAGCTCGTCGGGAGACGAGGGGTGGTCAGCACCGCGTTTGAAGAAGAGCAAGAAGGCGAAGCTCAACAACGTTGCGCCACCGGCACCACGGCAGAAGGACCAGGGGGGACGCAATGACGGGCAGGCGCCACGCAAGGACAACACCGCCGCCATGAAACGCATCGCCGGGCAGGCCTATGCTACTGCGGTGGACAACTATGTGCAGGGTCGTACGTCGAGCCCGGTGGATCCTACCGCTGACGAGTACCAGGCGGCATGGGCGGACGATGGCGTGGAAGACCCATCTCAAGTTGCCGGGCCTTCCAAGCCCAAGCCACGCGCCAAACAGGACGCCGCAGAGAAGGCGAAAGGCAAGAAGAAGGGGGGGAAGATCGCCGAACATATACGTTTGCAAGCCCGAAACCTTGGGACGAAGTACCTCCAGGATCTGTCGTCGCTGGCCGCAAAACACGACGTACCTTTGAACGAGCTCTTCTCAGCTGAAGGATGGATGCACCCGGACAATGTGCGGCCCCGGAAGGAGAACCGTAACAACCGGTACCGCAGCTACTACGCAGCTACGCACCCAAACAGTGGCAGTAAGTGGGACGTCTCCTGCCGCCCACTCAGTTTTGCTAATCAATCTTACACCAGTGTCGGCGGACGAGCTGACCAGAGCGGCAGACGCGGCTTATAAGGCCAAGATGGCAGAGCTTGGCCCCAATCCGACGGAGGCCGCCATCTCGAAGCACTTCGAGGCGGAGCTGGTGTATGCGGCCGACCTGACCGCTTCGCGCCAGAAGGCCGGCAGCGCAAATAAACGGACCCGCGTTCTTCATGACACGGCGGACCACTACTCACGCCTTGCCATGTCCACTGTGCTCGAAGACGGCATGACACCCGTTGGTTGGATCGTCGATACTCACGGGCGCGGCGGCAAGTCAGCGGGGGCTGTTATGTTTGGTGGAGGGCCGACGTTCAGGACGATTTTGGATACGTACAAAAGCGAGTTCGCAGGGGGGCTGGACATTGTGGAGCGCATCCTTCGGTCAGCTATACTCTCCAGCTCGGGAATTGGTGGCTAACCCTTGGGCACAGATACAGCAAGTTGAACGAGGACGGCCAGATGGTGACGGACATGAAGGTGGTCACTCCATACTTCATCAAGAAGGACTGGGAGGACGCCGCGCGGCAATTCTTCAACAAGGAGGATCTTGGGATGCGGCTGTTGCGTGGAGCTTTGCGGGAGGATATTGGTAAGTTGGCTCGCGTATCCGATGCACAAAAGGCGTACTTACTGACCATCCGGGCAGGCTTGATAACGAAACGCTCGGGATTCACCTTCTCTAAAAATGCGCAGCCTGGTGATATTCCACATCAATTCCCTCGCGAGCAGTTCCCCGACATTGCGTACCGCTGGGGCGTTAAAGTCACCGGCTGGCCCAAAGAATGGAAGAACGCGATGCCTATAGGGGAACCTGACGAGTACCTCTACAAGCCGAAAGGCAAGGGCTGGGGAGCCAGGTTGGCCATTATCCTCGAACGCCGCCGGAAAGCCGAGGAGGAAATTGACGTGCGGGGCCTCTGTGACGAAGAAGCGGACGAGGTCTTGCTGAAGCACAAGGCGCCAGCTGTAGTGCCGTTGCCGGAGGAGCAGTGCGTCAGCAACAACCTCAAGGGGCTAGCGCTCAACCCGATAGTGGAGACGGAGGAGGGCGAGCCTCTCATCACCTGGAGGGAGCGCTCGTTGGCGTACAGGCGTGACAGGAAGGACCGTATGGATCTACGTCACAAGTGGCAGCCATACTGGGGGAGGAGCGCTGTGCTGGATATGTGCAGGACTCGGACGATGATATCGCGCTTCCAGCTGGCAAGGCGCCGAAGAAGGCGGCGCTGAAAAAGACCACAAAGCGCGGCTCGAAGAAGACTAGCAAAATTGACGCCGCCCAGGCACCCGAGCCCAGTGTCGAAGACAGCGATGCTTCCAGCGACGGTGATAGTGTTGAAGGCGAGAAGAGGAAGGCAGCAAAGGCGAAGGTGGAGGCGAAGTGGGTCGACTTGAGCGACGACGAGGAGTATGATGCGACGCCGGAGCACACGCAACAGCAGGCGCGGTTCAAGGAGAAGGGGAAGGGGAGACAGATCGAGAAGCAGGACAACGAGGTCAGCAATGACGACGACGAGGATGAGGAGGAGGAAGAGGAGGTGGAGGAGGAGGGCGACCAGGAGGAGGACAGCGATGTGCAGGAGGACGGTGACGATGACGAGGGCGACGACAATGAGTAGGCCAACCACGGCGAGTAGCCAGAGTAGCGGGCCTTGCAATGTCTTTATGATCTTCACTTACTACAGTGGCATGTGTTTGAAGGTTATCGTGAGGCGTTTCTTTGAATTAAGAGGGAACAGGAAGATGATGCAGGTTGGCTTGGCTCAAAGGCAAAAATGGTGCAATACTATATAAATTTAGCAGTCAGATACTTCTGTTATCAGAGATGTATTGATGCAGCAGAGAGTTCTGTGTACAGCTACAGCTGATTGCAGCAGTGTCTGGCAAAGCAGACACGTCTGCGGGTTTAATTTACAACGACAGAGATGTCTGCCCGCAGAGAATACTGGAATTAGACATAGCCGTACACAGATATAGCTGTGTATACAGAGGTCTCGGACGCATCAGATATGTCTAACAGAGATGTCGGTGTACAGAAATATCTGTCAGACATATCTGATGTCTGTGAAAAAGGCCAGTTAGCCCCCAGAGATTGTGGGAAAAGTGGTAGCTAAAGGTCACTTTGTTGGGTGCCTAAGGAGAGCCATGATATCTTGTGTCTGCCCGTCGATACGTGGATATGCCGTGGTCGCTGCGACGACCCTGCACGAGAAAGCCGGGCCATAGCTGCGGCATCAGGCTCGTCAACCTCTCCCTCGAGCTGAAGGTCGCTGTCTCGCAGGACAGGGAAATCAGCGGCCTCCGTCTCGTGCCGCAAATGTAGGACGGCCTCTCGCGCGGTACGGTATGCTGCTGCGTCTAGCTCCAGTCGCTCCTGAATCGACCCAAGAAGCGAGCGGGCCCTCGTTGACGCCCGCTGCCCGGCGATATGCTTGTTACGATACTCGATACTGTACTGCTTCGCGTGCAGGTTCTTCCGCATACTGTCCGCCTTGCCGCTGCTTTGCGCGACTCGCAGTTTGAGCTCCTTGCCGGGCAGTCCCTCAGCGCAGACCATGTTGCGCAGTTCATATGGGATGGACGATGGTAGGTGCAACGGGATATGTTCAGCGTCGATGGCGAGGGGCTCGGCGACCGGCTGCGAGTCCAGGTATCCGGCGAGACCCGGCATGTACAGCTTCTGAAGGTCTGTGTATCTCTCCATCTTGACGAGTAACGCGCGTCTTCTGTTGTTGATTGTACCCTCCAGGTTCATGGGGATGACCGTCGGTCCCTTGAGATCAGCCAGTATGCGTCGCCTGCGAGAAATGTAAGCATGTATCACAGCAAACATATATCCGGAACACATACTGGGCGGCCTCTAGCTGCAGTCCGGCGACTAAAAACGCCGTCTGGGTAACGCCGTGCACCCGTGTCTCGCCCGAGTTTATAGCGTCCATCTCTTCGGCGTCGAGCTGGCGCCTCACCCCAGCCTCAGTCATGCTTGCTATGACCAGTCAGTCGTGTCTCTGTACCCAACGAAGTGCCAGACTCACTTGTCTCAGGCATTGTATAAGGCGAAGGACCATCGCGATCCTTCTTCCACTCGCGGATCGCCCTCTTCCACTTGCGTCGGTCATCAGGCTCGACACCCTTGTCCATCTGCCTGAATGCCTTCACTTGCACGTCCCGTTCGTCTTTGGCGATAACCAATCGACGAAGCAGAGTGTCCACTGCGGTAGGTGTCAATGCAGGTCACACAGAAAAGCATCGCGTCGCTCACCTTCGCGGACGTTCTTTCCGAAGCAGATGCTATCGGCCTTCTCCTCTAACCAGTCATGGCGTGCGCCGGCTCCCATCTCCTTTGTCGCCCACGCGAATGGGTTCATCAGCACCCAGATGCGCTCTATCCCTTCACCGTCCGTCCGCCCAACATCATACAGCTTGAGGGACTTGCGTGACCTGCAAGCCTCCTCGTGGATGCCGCCATGCCAGACCGGCAGCCCAAACGTGATGTCCATGGAATCGGTGTCGATTTGCAGTGGCGCGGGCAGTTTCTTGATGCGGTTCTCGAAGTTGACGGCGTACTGACATCCTATATCGTAAGATACTATGACTCGCGAGGGCGGTGCGAGCGCCTTGATGACGGAGCATAATGCGTAATCGATGTTGCAATATCTACACCACTTGTAAGTCAATATCTCCAAATCGTAGATAACAGACTTACCGCTCGCCTTTCTGCAAGTCGGCGAGACCGTGCGGTTGCAATATTTCGTGCCGCGCGCATATGACGCCTCCTACTAGTAGAGCGGCGCCAGCGCATATACGAGACCTGCATTTCAGGAGTCACACATGTATGACGAAAAAGAGGGTGCCGTGATTTGGAGGTTAGATGACATGGAGGAAGCAAAGACGAATGAGCAGGAATATCGGCATGTCGCGTACGGCGTGACCGTACCGCGTCGCTTACGTCATGCATCTCCAACGGGATGTACCCATTTGGTACATTTGTTCGTAACCCCATGGATAGATTCACGGTAGGACACGGTACTGCAATTGTAGTGAAACGGATGGGCTGGATATGTTGTACAATCATACCGTCATATAACAAGATACATGCTGTCCAGCTTTGGTACAATGCGTACGTAGAACTTGTCGATGATGTTATGGCAAGACTTCATGTCAGGTAACTTGTTCTCGGGAACATCAAGGTCTAATGCAGCGGCCAGTCTGGAGATGCATCGACCCATGGCAGGTATGTATCTCGGACGAGTGCCGAGGTAGTTGCGGCTGCGGCATGTACTGCAATAAAGGTCCTCAGGCCTGGAGTTTTTTGGCAAGGACGCGCCAAGGAGGGATTCCACCACACAGAAGACGCAGAGCAAGTGTCCGCATTCTATAGCGCTTCGCGGACGTCAGGTTACTGCAGCGTGACTACAGGCCGAGGGTGCTCACCAAGGGCGGTAGTTAAGCCGTTCACATTTCTTGCAAATGATATCCTCCGTAGGTATCCCATCGATATCTTCGTCTTCAGCATCGCGTCCGTCTATGTGCATAGTCAAAAGGGCAGTTCACGTTCATAGTCAGCATACGCACCAATTATGGAAGCATTCTTCTCGTTCGCTTTCTCGCAGCCAGCCTTGTTCAGGCTTAGCCACGCTATAGCATCAGACCTGGCGCGGCCCCGAGTCACCCGGATGCGATGGTACGAATTTTCGTAGAGTGGTTCGAGTGCGGCAACTGATATGTTGAACCTGCCGACTTCATCAAGTTCATCTTTGTTCGCCATGTTGGGAGGGTGGTCGAGGGAGGGAGCAGAGGAGGGCTTTAGGATGACGGATATGGGCAAGTTATCAAATAGGGGATAGTTACATGTGGGGCCTTGATACGGTAGTTAGAATGAAGCAGATGCCGCCCAGTCATTGTTGCCATCATCGGTTAGATATGGGTACTCAGTTTGATTGCAAGATAAGGCGCTTGCCACAAGAGCCGTGTACTCGGTTTGCCTGCAGTTGTGTTAAGGTATCCGTGGAATGGTAAAGCTCAGAACTTACATGCGCGCGCGGGGCTCCAACTCCTTCATCTCGTGCACGAAATCCTCTCGCTGCGAAGAGCTCGCGAATGATTGGCCTTGCCGCCGTCCGCGTTGCGACACATAAAGGTATCGGAGTATAGTGGCTTCGGCCGAGATGGAACCGCTTGCCGAGCACGAGCCGTAGGACAATCGCCAAGAATTGTATAACAGCGTATCGGCGGGGCGCGTCCGCCTGCGTGATGGATGAGGACAACACCAGGCGAGTAGCTGACTAGCGACGCACCCTTTCATAGCCTCAAGGGGTACCACCCATGTCATGCGGTCACCGACGAACCGGGTGCCCTCCGCAAACTGACTGCCAGCGGCGTCGACGACGCGGTGAAGCATCCGCCATCCGCGGTCGCGATACTTGTCCAGAATGGGTCTAGAAGCGGCGCCGTATTCCTTGTTCAAGCATAGACCCCGCCTGGCAATGAAGGTCTCGTAGGGGTACAGCGAGTACGCTGCGTAGTGGGTGATGATGTTCATTACGACCGCTAAATGGTGTGAGCTGAAGTGCGCTGTGAAGAACGCATGTACTTGCAAGAGTGGAAGTCCAAAATGACGTCGATAACTGCGTGGCGCGCTATTATGAGTTGAACCTTTGCAGTGGGGCAAGATGGTCGCGTGAAGTTGTAGACGCCGGCAACGGATCGTATTTTATAGCCGACTTCGTTGGTTGGAACGGCCTCTTCGTCCATAGCGTCACGTGCATGTGATATACGCGGTTGGTACAGGTAGCCGATGTTGCTGAAAAAAGCGAAGACCTCGTACACGTGGTGCACGTCTGTGTAGACGTCCATGTCGCATGCACTGTAATTGACGCGATCCAAGAACTGTAGAGCGATGGACCCAGACACAACTGCGCCCGTGAGCGTCTGAAGCACACGGAATCGGTCAACATCGTCGTAGGACATGAACCGACATAGTACGCGGTGCAGGCGGTACGCGCGTCTCTTGTAATTGTCGACCGTACGCCTAGTGTCCCTGCAGACGAGGGAGTAGCTGATTAGATCCGCAACGTCCATACATGAGCACAGCATGTCGTCGCAGGAGTTCGGACTACAAAGCATGAATTGGATGTGAGCGATAGGGATAGAGATGAAGGGGCTGCGCTCACAGTAACATGGTCGATTGTGTTAAGCTGTAGAGTGCGGCCCTGCCGTTTATAAGCTGATGAAAAGACTCACCGGTCGATCGGGATGTCATTTGAATTCGGTTCCGACGTGGTAAGTTGTTGACTGGGTACGCGCAACGAAGCGAGTGCCTTATCTATTGGGGATCCATACAGAACATGCGGGTGTCCTCCTATTACGGAAAGTATGATACTTATACGCGCAAAGATGAGTATCAGTAGCATTAGCATGCCAAACTTGAGATACTGAGTCGATCAGCAGCGTACCATATGAAAGACAGTTGCTGTAAGTATGACCGTCGGTGCGGAGGATGGCGAGATTGCGTCAATGGGATAACCGGCCCGAAGAAGATACAAGGTCAAATACCGGATGTTCGGACCGGGTTTGTTGTATCTTGTGGTCAATGTCGACTTTCGCATCGCACCGGTACGCGGTCCTGCGTCGTCAATGGCAAGCGAGGTCGCGTTC
>VDMD01000248.1:0-22971 GCA_007026445.1 Schizophyllum amplum | reverse complement strand
CCCGCGCCTCAAGGCATGACGCTTTCGGAGCTGAATACGCCATCCATCACCCGCGATCATGCCTCCTCGTCCGCGAACCCTTTCTTCGACAATATACGTCAGAATGCGGAGTTATCGCATGGCATCACGGAGCGGATACCATTGCGCCTCCCCCGTCGTGTGAGGCGTCGTATCAACGACCTGCCGTTTACATGGCTGCAGGAGATCGCCCGGCGCGCCGCTGCGTTGCCACGGACGGTGCCACATCCCACGCCGCGTCGCGGCCCGCACGACTATTCAAGTACGTCCGAGTCCGAGGATGACAACGCCGACGAGCCAGATCCGACCGAGGTCGAGGAAGGCATGGAGGCGCTGGCTATGCAGTTCTACCGCATCGAGGTCGCCGAACAACGGCGCTTGATGAATATCATGGAACATCACACGCGGGAGAGCAATACGCCGCAACCTCCGCGTGACAGACCTCTACTGGAAGGCAGCGAGGGTGGCTCGAGTCCGAAGGAGATCTTCCCTTATAGCATCATTGCGGGCGTCGAGAAGGGGTCCAAGAACCGGTGCGTGGCTTCTTGTGAGGATTGAGCTTCGACTGACGTTTTCTAAGGTATCGGAATATCTGGCCCTTTGAACATGCGCGCGTGCGATTACGAGGCAGAAAGCGGGCTAGCAAGGTACACTCGATGCATTCTCCAGGACCTGTATCAGAACACGACAGTTCTCCACCACAAGGTCCATTGTCGCAGGAAACGCCTCGACCGGCCCAGTCCTTCCTCCCCTCACCAGAACCTGAGTCCGATGACTATGTCAATGCGTCGCACGTGCAGCCGTTAGGAACGAACAAGCGATACATTGCACGCAGGGACCGCTACCCGACACCTTCGTGGACTTCTGGACGTGAGTAGCGGTTGCTGCCGAATGTCCGGCACTTTGCTTACTGGCTTCCTCGCATAGGCTCGTCTGGCAACAGAACGTGCACGTCATCGTCATGCTCACCCGCGAGATCGAGGGCTCTATGATCAAGTGCGGCTCGTACTGGACGGAGAACGCGTATGGTCCGCTGCGCCTGAAGCTTGTGTCAGCTCCGGCGGCACCGGCGTAGAGAGCGACTCGATTGTGAAGGCGAACCAGAATCAGGCCCAGGGTTTCTTTGGCTTCCAGGCGCCGCCCCAGCATGGCCTGAGGCCGCGCAGATCAGCGTGTGTTTCGAGCTGCGTCATACGAAGTTCCCGAGGGCGGGTGCGCGCAAGGTGGTGCAGATACAATACCTGGAGTGGCCGGACATGAACGTGCCCGACGATCCGCGCGGAGTGCTCGACCTGATCAGGAGGTGGACCAGTGGTGCGGCGCAAGCCAAGGTTGAGGCGAGGCAATTGGATGGTAAGTTGGCCGACCAGTGTCCATATATCGGTGGGATATTCACCTTGCTTCGCAGCAGCAGCTTCATCCGATAACGAAGCCCAGAGCCGGGCTCAGATGATCGACCGACTCAAGGACAGGTCTGTGCAAACTTACGAAGGGCATCTCGATGAACCGCCTATTCTCCTTCACTGTAGTGCAGGAGTAGGCCGTACTGGAGGCTTCATAGCCGTCGATGCGTGCTAGACGGCATGCGCAGGGAGATGCGGAAGCGTAGGGAATATGCTGTCGCAATCCTGGTGCAAGTCTGCCTACACCCCTACACCTGCCAACGATGGCGATGGTGACGTGACCATGGCCGACCACGATCCGGAGGACACAAAGGGCGCCATTCAAGACTCGCATTCGATTGCGTGTCATGTAGGAGAGTCCTCGTCGTCGGGCAGCCGGAAAGAGAAGGAAGCGGACCAGGACGTCGACATGAAGAACGGCGAGCAAGCTGGTGCGACTCGTGCGGCCCTCACTTCGTTCACGTGCCCGTGGCCACCTACGAGCAGCGCGAGGGCGCGAAGTACGGCGTCGACGAATGGGACGGCGGCAAAGAGCCATCACCGGACGTCATGCAAGTCGACGGTCAGGAGTACCAGAACAAGAAGGGACGCGAGGGGACGCGCAAATGGGTCGAGGACGTGACAGCGCAGACGGGCGTTGGCGCGACTGGCGGGGCCGACGTGCGCAAGGCGCCGGCATCCGGTGCGTTTTCCGCGTCGCCATCTCCTCGTGGGTCTGCGTCGAACAGCCTTTCAACAGGCTCGTCGTTGTCGGATGACAGCTCTTTGGTTTCAAGACGAGCGCGCGTAGGAGGAGCGAGAGCTTGCTGGGCACGAGCTCGCCGGCGACTAGCGGATCGGAACGCGAACGGCAGCACGAAGGACGTGGCGATGAGGGAGGTGGGGCGAGGATATGCAGAGGATGCGGACGACGTCGGTACCGTCAACATTGAGACCGAAGGTCAGCCCGCAGAGCAACATGCAGCTCGGTCGAGCCCGCTTGCGGCGGCGAGCACTCCGTCGTTTGGGTCCCCTGCAGGCTTCTTCGCTGTGCCACATCTGCCTGCCAGCGCGGGGCCGTCTGGGCTATCACGCGCCATGTCGCCTGGTTCGGTCTTCACGGATGCCTCCAACGCACCCACGGGACCGTCGAACTCGCGCTCAAATTCGGGGTCTGGATCAATCATGTCTCCGCCAGGATCTACGGACAACTCGCATCCGTCTGCTCACACTTCGCCCGACATCTCTCCTTCGGATGCACCCCGTGCGGACGCGATGGACCAGGCGATGTCCTCTGCACCTGGGCTGCCGTCAATGAAAGTCACCATGGCGGAGGGGACAACACCCGGCTCAGGGGCAAGGGCAAGCGGAGCCGCGAGCCGGCGTCATATGTTGACTACAAGGAGCCGCGGAAGCTGCACGGGGATGCGTCTCCGCCGTTGTTGAGCTCGTTCGACGACCCCATCTGTGAAGTCGTGCAGGATATGCGCGAGCAGCGCATGAGCCTCTGCCAGAGCCTGCGCCAATACGTATTCGTGCACGCCGCCGTTATCGAGGGGCGCGCTGATGATCGCGGACGAGGAGCGGGAGGAAGCGAAGCGGCGAGGCGCCGCAGCGGTGTCGCAGCGCCCAATCCGCAGCCTGCCAGGGAGCGCCCTGGGCCACCGCGGGAGCTCGGAGGAGCTGCTGCGCCGCCCGACGTCGAGCGCAATGAGCTCGACGCAGCGGCCGCCGAGTACGAATACGCAGACGCCGCGCCCGACGTTGCGGCAGATGGACCACAGCGATACGTCCTCGTCGGCCACAGCCAGCACCGGCACAGGCAAGCGAGGCGCGAGCCCAACGGAGCTGCGGAAGGAGGACAAGCGGGGGGAGGTGCGGTTGTCGAAGCGGCCGAGTCTGAAGAGGAAGGCACCGACTTTGGCGGCGGAGGATATGCTGCTGGAGCATCCGCATCCGCGACCGTTGCATCGGCCGCCGTCGACGGGGACACGGCTCGCGCAGGTCCCGCAGGGCGTGCCGTCTTCTCCTTCTCGCTCGTCTGGGGCGCATCCTCCGCCGTAGACCACTGCATCACTGTCTGCTCTATGGTACGACCTTCTTGCTTTTATTCTTGACCGCATCCCTCATGAAGTCCTCAGATCATTTGCTTGTATTTATGCACACCACGTCTCGCCCTCTTGCATCGCTCATATCTCGTCCCTCCTGCATCCCCAGTCCGCTGCGCGGGCTTGCTGCATGGGGTAGACTCCCGTTGCACGCCGCACATGCTACACTTGCACTGCTCTCCGTGGGCAATGTATCGATACTCTGCTGCATTGCTTTGCCCTGCACATCAACATCCTCCACTGTCTCGTCCATATAAGCACCACTGAATACTGTATCCATCATAACGTCTCGTAATTGCATTCGCATATGTTGTGCCAACGATCATTGCCTCTTCTTTATCTGACTTGACTCGCCCATGGCAAGGGCAAGGCAAGGGCGTCGGTGCAATGACTCTGAGCGCTGTTGCTGACTACATACATAGGACTCGCGGTGATGTGACTTGCGTGTGACTCAAGTGTGACTCGTCGCGTCGCGAATGAATTCCCTTTGGGGAAGGCGATGCGCGATCGACGTTCGGTGCCGATGGACACGTGGCAAATACAAAGGGTCAACGCGTCGCGGTTGACCACCTTGCTCACGACCCTCATCAGCGTTCCGCCACTCCTCGACATGCCACCCCGTAAGAAGGCCGACCCGGATGCACCAATTCGCACCAGCTCTCGTATCAAGGCCAATGTAGCCGCTGCTGTCGCTGTGGCGCCCGTGGCGCCTCAAACGAAGCCCAAGGCTGCCCCGAAGAAGGCTGCAGCAAAGAAGACGGTGGCTAAAACTGTCGAAGACGATGCTGGGGAAGATGTTGATGAGAATGGGCAAGACGAACAGGAAGAAGCCAAGCCCAAGGCAAAAGCCACGGGCGCGGTCGAGGTCTGTTTCAAAGCCACCGTCGGCGTCAAAGCCTCGGGTAGTGACGAAGAAGCCGGCTTCCAAGGCTGCGGCGAAGAAGGTAGAGGATGATATTGAGGAGGAGAATGAGGAGGAGGATCTGGCAGAGGAAGGCGAGCAGGAGGAAGCCAAACCGAAGCCGCGGTCGCGTTCGGCAGCGGCGGCGAAGCCGAATGCTGCTACCAAACCGAAGTTGGCGGCGGCAAAGCCCAAGTCCACTGCAGCCGCGAAGCCGAAGTCATCCGGAAAGCGGGTCCGCGCTGCAACCGCGTCCGATGATGAAGGCGACAAAGGGACCAAGCCTGTTAGCAAGAAGGCTAAAAAGGCAGCCGATGCGGACGTTGACGACGATGCTATGGACGAGGATGATGAGCCTCCCGCAAAAATGGTGCGTATTCTCAGTTATTTGTACTACATCATTGGCGCGTTTTTTGACCATACCTTGCAGGTATCCGTCATAAAACGTGGCGCGGCGCCTGTGGACCCTGAGTCTGGAAAAGTCGGTACGTATCACAGGCATTCACCCGTGGTAGGCAGCATACTCAAATCGTGGCGCAGCAACCCACCAGGTTTACTCAAACTCAGAGGGTGTGTGGGACGCGATGCTCAACCAGACCGATATCGGCGCGAACAAGAACAAGCGAGTATCTTGGAATACTTGGCCCCGACGCCGAGCTTATACCTCCTCAGGTTCTATGTTATACAGCTCCTGCACCCGATAGGAAATGACAGCTCCTGTGTCTTATTCACACGCTGGGGTCGCGTTGGCGAACGAGGCCAAACCCAGACTAAGGTACGCGCTTTTCGTACACCGCCCCAAAACCTCGTTTTCTCATACTCGACATCAGGGACCCTGGCCTCCCACTTCCGCCGTCAATGAGTTCAAGAAGCAATTCAAGGCCAAGGCAGCAGTGAACTGGGAACAACGGGTCGGCATGGTCCCGAAGAAGGGTAAGTGCATGACGTATAGTCAGAGCGGCTGCTGACGAAAAGGTTTGTTAGGCAAGTACTTTTGGTTGGGTAAGTTTCTTCACTACTGCTTCAGGTCTTTGGGTTCTCATGTAATACCCAAGAGCGCGACTTTGGAGACGACAAGTCTGAAGAATCAGGTGGAAAGGGCAAGAAGAATGCCGAGCGGGAGGCAACACCCATCCCTGACTGCTCTCTCGACGCGGAGGTGCAGGACCTCTGCAGGCTTATCTTTAACACCGCGTCAGTTGCCGGGTCTATTGTCCCGATACGATACACTAATTACCACTCAGACTCATTGAGGCACATTTGTCGTCCATGAACTACGATGCGAACAAGCTGCCGCTTGGCAAGCTGTCCAAGAACACTATCCTCCAGGGATTTACCGCACTCAAGCAGCTCGCGGACGCCATCAAAGATCCCAACAGCGAAATAGTCAAGCAGCATGGCGGACAGCGCGGCGCGATCGACTACTTGAGCGGTGTTTACTATTCGTAAGTGCTTTTTTGCTCGGTGCGTTGCAGACAATTTTCTGACAGTTATTACGCAGTATCATTCCCCACGCATTTGGTCGTAGTCGTCCTGTCCCGATTGGCGATGAGCGATTGCTTAAAGTCGTGCGTATCGCCCCTGATGACTGGTCTTGCTCGCAATTGACGAGCATTGCTCATGCAGGAACTTGACCTGGTCGATGCACTCGGTGACATGGAGATCGCATCGAAACTCATCAGCGCGAGCTCTCCGCGCGACGAGGCCGGCCGGCCGGTGAACCCCTTGGACGCGAAGTTCCGCTCACTCGGGCTGACTGCAATGGAGCCAGTCGCGCGTTCGAGCAACGAATTTGCGGCACTCGCAGACTATGTGAAGCACACTCATGGCCATACGCATGCCATGAACGTTGGTGTGCGGCACATATATCGTGTGGAAAGGTAAGTCGTTGGCAGGCGAGATGATTGCGGTGGGCGGGTTACTGACACGAGATGCGCAGGGAAAGCGAGAGCAAGGCGTGGGAGCAGGCCGGGTTTGACGGGCTAGAGGACGGCGAGCGCATGTTGCTGTGGCACGGCTCGCGCACGACAAACTTTGCGGGTATCTTGAGCCAAGGATTACGCATTGCTCCTCCTGAGGGTGAGTACACTACATGAGTATGCAACCTCAGAGCTGATTTTACCCTCGTTACAGCGCCCGTAACAGGTTATATGTTCGGCAAAGGAGTCTACTTTGCGGATGTGCGTATCGACGCGAGACTCCGCCCACAGTTGCTAATGTCAATCCGGATTGGTAGATGATGTCCAAGTCTGCTGGATACTGTCATATGCAGTAAGTTAACTCGACCGAGTTTATGTATCGCGCTTATATGTATTGAACGCTTGACAGTCTGAGTGACCGCACGGGTCTCCTTATGCTTTGCGAGGTGGCAGTGAAGCCCTTCTACGAGAAGTATGATGCGGAGTACGACGCGGACAAAGGGTGCAAGAAGGCTAAGGCGCTGTAAGTATTCTTGTCTTTGTTTTTATGGTCTTGCTGACCTGAACCTCTCTAATAGAGCCACGAAAGGCATAGGCCGAACGCAGCCCGTGAAATGGAAGGACGCCGGTGACGCGCTGGACAACGATGCGTTGAAAGGCTGTCATATGCCTGATGGTCCATGCGATATTAATGCAGACCCAAAGGCGTATCTGCAGTACAATGAGGTGCGTGCGGTGTCGTCCTCGTCGACGGCAAGTGCTGACATGTTTTCTTCAGTATATCGTGTACGACACAGCGCAAATTCGTGCTCGGTACCTCCTCATGGTCGATACGAAGTAATCTACTAACAGGCTAGGCGCACAATGATATCTGCTCTCGTATTAGACACTTTACGGTCATCACTCGCTCTGTGAACGTCTGCCGGTGAGTAGAATACATATATGCGCTGACACAAACCCCCTCTCGTTCAACAAGTGAAGCTCGTGATCAATATGCTGCGCCGGTGCGTGATGCTTCTCTCGGTCCTGTAGGTACTCGCTAATCCAGGTTGTGCATCAGTCCTGTCCACCCTCCTCTTCGTCTCATCGGCGCTTGCGCTCCCCGACATCCGCCCGACGTCCGACTCTGCCCTTGCCACTTTCCTCGAGGACTCCGTCAACGGGTTCTTCCCCGCGCCCGGTAACGATGGCTGGGAAGCCGCGTTCGACACAGCCTTCGCGTCAAATCTCACCGCGACATTTAATGACGGAAGCTACGATGTTGCTAGCTTCAAGCAGTACTTCGCGGCGGTCAAGGCGAACCTCCAGTCCAAGTAGTCGACTTTCGACCACTCGCTCACGAGCCTCGTCGCCGTCTCCGCGACGGGAGGGCTTACCGGTGGATACGGTATCGTGACGGGCGTGGAGGGCGGTGGCGTGAGCGGCATGGAAGTCAGCGGCACGGATGGTGCTTTCGCAGTCATTCGGGAGATCGACGGCGCGCTGAAGATCACGGAGGTGAGTAGACTTGTTCCCTCTATTCTGATACATGCTAACGCACTCCCACAGTGGCGCGAAATCACGAACCTGGGCGCATAGTAAGTAGATGGGACCAGTCCCAGTCAGGACGATGCGCGGTTCTCTGCGACTCATTCATCGATAGATATACATAAGAGCTCATTGGATATCAGGACTGTCGTCTTCCAATCTATGGATGTGATTCCTGACGTGGACCTGGACTGGGATTTGGGAAGTCGAACTTGACCAACACTTGACAGTGACAGCGTTCAGATGGTAGCCGTGCAAATGCAGGAATGTCTTCCCACGCCGCAGGTAAGTATCCAGAGACGTGACATGTCACAACGTCAGTTGCTTTCTTCCCTTCATCGCGCTCTTGCGCCGCTAACGTGAAATGGGTTCAGATTGCGACCGAGTCTCTGCGGATCCTTCTCAAACCACGCTTTCTTTTTCTGGACCTGAATGAACTTGAAGCCTTCATGTGACAGTTGCTGCCGCTGTCGAACGTCAAACCCCCAACCTGAGGTTTTCGAGACCATTCCATGCGTTCAGTGAGCAGTCTTGTCAGGGCCTTACTTACACCGCCGCTTCACCTGCAAATCGCCTCCCTACGACCGCTGTAATGCACATGCAGTGCCTGCCAGAGACCCCGCCTGTCTCTGGCCCGCGCCTTCTCAGGTCGCGTGATGCACCCCCAACGCCTACTTAATACGGCGGTATATAAGGCGACGCCTTCATCCGGTCTGTCTGTTACCAAGCCTTGCTTTCGCGACCACACGACGAAGATGAAGGTCGCCGCCATTGCACCCTTGATCTTGCCTCTTGTGGTTCCCGGTGTCTTCGCGTGGGGCGCTGAAGGGCATGAAGCAGTGGGCTACATCGCCATGCAGGTATGTCGCTCATCTCAAGCTGATCTACTCATACCTCATGTGTATCTTGTGCAGTTCCTAGCACCCAATGCTCGCAGCTTCGTCGAATCTTCCCTTGGGTCGATGTACTCGTATTCTCTGGGACCAGCGGCGACCGTGAGTGTTGATGTCCTCTCCTGGTCCTCTCCCTCTGGCAGTCGTTCGGAACGCTCATCGTCATGTAGTGGGCGGACGTGATCAAGTCGAAGAGTGCCTACAAGTGGTAGGCCTCGTCAAGGCGTCGTATGGATACCGTCTGAGCTCGTTCATGAACTGAATAGGTCTTCTGAGCTTCATTACGTGGACGCTATAGGTGCGTGTGCTACGCTAGATAGGCCGCCAGTACGATTGACAGTGCGTTGCTTAGATGCGCCGCCCACGTCTTGCAATGTTGATGAAGTACGCGACTGTGGGGGCGGCCACTGCATCCTGTCGGCCATTGCTAACTACACCTGTAGGTCTTGCATTTCATCATCTGACCTTCTATTTCTTATGAGGTCTCTCCGGCAGCGCGCATCGTAGACACAACGTTGGACGACTCTCAGCGCCAGGAAGCTCTGAAGTTCCTCGACCACGTGCATCCCAATTCGACTCATTCGCGCAAAGTCCACATCGCTGAGGCTTACTGTAGTTCATCGGAGACATTGGTCAACCCCTACACGTTGAAGCCTTTGAGAGGGGCGGCAACAATATCACTGCCATGTGCGCTGGTAAAGCGTCCAATTTGCATGCGGTAAGTTCCTTTCGCTGGAAATGATCAAGGGCGTTCTAAACTGACGCGGTTGTAGGTCTGGGGTAGGCGTCGCCGTTCGTGGTCACATTAAAAGGGTACATTGAACGTCTTCCGTAGATTCCGGCATTATCGTACAGCTTCTCAAGAACGAGTACTCGAACTCGCTGACCGCTTGGGTTGACGAACTCGTCAGCAGAATCCAGGTGAGTAACTTTGGAGGTGGATGAGTTCATCAAAAGTCGGATACTGCTTTCAAAGGATGGAGTCTATGAACTAGACACCACCAACTGGATCTCCTGCTCTTCTACCACCGAACCCGTGGAATCGGATGGTATCTCTGCTCGCACAGTCGCGGACGATATCGCGTCTTTCCTCGAGGAATCGCCCGCAATCACACCGCTGCAATGTCCCCTCGTTTGGGCAGGGGAGTCGAATGCGCTGGTCTGTGTGAGTAATACGGACGACTTTGCTGTTTAGATGGACATTGACTCGCCGCTTCCCGGCAGTTTGACGTCCTCAACTACGCGTCGAGGAGCCAGGATTTCTGCGCTGGAGACTACTATGATGCTGCTGTGAACGACGTGAGTGTTTCGACTGAGAATCTGAAACTGTGGCTACTAACAACGCGGCTTCGAAGATTCAGCTCCAGATCGCGAAGCAAGGGTATCGCCTGGCCGCCTGGCTGAATGTCCTATTTGACGGGTCGACCTTTCTTCCTTGATATGGCATCGGCACGGACGCAATGACGTCTGCATCCCATCCTCATCTCTTAACGACCTAAGTACACGCAGCCTGCGCCTCGAAATTTATGTCGATTACTGAATACACCGTCTTGTGTACCTTGTCTTCCAAATAGGACTCAATATTGCGCTTCTCGCAGGAGCCACCGAATCCACCCATGCACGTGACCCCTAACGGGGTTAGATGTCAAAGCGCTTCCGGAAGCCTTCCGGCGGGTGCCGTTGAATCCGTTAAATTCAACTGGCACCAGAAGTGGCATTCAATATTCCCCGGTGCATGTTGCAAGCATATTGTGAGCTTATTCTGAATAAGCGATGCATAAAGACGGCGGGTTGACTGTGGTCCTTTGGGTGGCATATTGGCCGGGACGGCCTCCGATTGGCTGGGCCACGATATGCTCTTTCAATCAGCCCGTCGGCTCTATCCTTTGCTGATCCAGAATATGCTCACAGTGAGCTTGCAGTAATCTCCGGGGAATACTGAATCCCAGATCTGGTGTGGCTGTCCGAGGGCCTTTATTTCTTCGGTGTTTGGCTTTGTGTGCTCGCCGATTTAGCGGTGGGCAAAGTTTGACTGTTCAAGCGCACCCCGTCGCCCGATAAGTAGCCTGCTGCGAGTTTTTTGTGGTCTTTATTAAAGATTTTCATTGTCTGGTGACTACTTACTGACTACATGGTACTACAATTCTCCGCTGATATACATACATCATATGTTAGGCAAATATGAAGGGGACGACGGCCAAAGCTGTAGAGTTGGTATAGAGTTGTCCACGACGCCGTCAGCAACGACGTCGAAGATGGGGGATGCGGGGAGGGCGCGGGGCCCCGCGGGGGTTCTTCGGTCGGCGTTTGCCGGCTACGCGACCCTAGCGCGACCTGGTCGTCGTCGTTGTCGTCGATGCCGTTCTCGACGAGGCGTCGAGCTGAGCGCGTATCAGACTGTTCCTACGTCTATCACAAATACCACGCACCTAATAATGACGCGTGCAGCAGCGCTGCACGTCGCCCCCCTCCCCCGCGCCCTTCGTCGGCGATGTTGACGGTGGTGGTTGAGAACAAGAACGGTCACGGGACATCGTTGATTGTTCGACCCGAGTTGTTCAGGTTTATTGACGGCATAAATATATGCGAAACGCGAATTATGGGTTTTATGGCGGCGCGCGGCGCGCAACAGAAGCTAGTCCCGATTGGGCGTCACGTGCATGGGTGGATTAGGCAAGAACTGCTTCTCGCCATGGTACAATCCCACGGTCCAGTATTGTCGACCTTTCCTGTGCCTTTCGGGCCTTCGGGAAAGAGTTGAGAGCTCCGAGGGCCGAGAGAGAGATAGTACGTCGTCAATAAGGCTTCGAAGCATCGTCAGTCGGTTCAAGTTGTCCCTCGGTAGTCATTGTCTTCCAGTACGGCTCTCTTCCTAATCGTGAGTACTCGTCCTTACGACGGCGTTGCGACTGCCACCTTGTCGATGTAGCTCACCAGCCTCGATATTCTTCGCCCTTCCCCTGTCCTCGGGAGTACTTCCAATCTTACTGCCAGCTGTCTTTACGTCTTCAGCAGAGACAACGTATGACCGAAGTGAACCTCGCAAGAAGTCTAGTCTGTTATGGTGCCGGGTAGCTGCAGAGTCTATAGCGCGCGGTCCTTGTTGCGTATCCGATATTTTTGTATTACCTTTCCCATTTATCTACCTATACTGGTTCAATACACCTATACTACCCATCTCGTTCACAAATTGGGCTTGATAGCATAGATCTGGTACGAGCCCACATACTCGTTGAAGTTGATATTCATGCCAGGGTCCGATTTCTGGGGGCTGCAGGTCGAGCCCTTCCCGCAGCACCCGATGCTCTGCTTGTCACTCTGATAGACGTTCAAATCCTTGTTTGTGTCGACAATCGCTATATCTGGAAGCTATCGTCAACTCCGGCACCAGCATCAACAGGCGCAACATTTACCTTCGAATCCAGCCTCCTTCATCCACTTTTCGTATTGGCCTGACTGGCTCGCGCCGGCGATGCATCCGACGTAGAGCGTAAGGTCCTTGCGTATGTAGTCAGGTAGGTCTGTCTTGGCGAGTATGTCGGATACGGCCAGGCGCCCGCCAGGCTTTAGAATGCGGAATATCTCGCGGAATACGACGTGCTTCTCGGGCTCCGGAACGAGGTTGATGACGCAGTTGGACGAGACGATGTCCGCGGTGCTGTCCGGCAGGTCCATTTCGGTGATGCGAGACTTGACCTGATAGGTTGTGAGCACCTATAATATATGTATAGCGAGAGATTAGACTTACAAATTCAACGTTTGCATAGTTCCCTTTGGCAGCGTTGCGCCGAGCCAGGTCCAGCATTTCATCAGTCATGTCGATGCCGATGGCCCTTCCCTTCTCGCCAACCTGCCGAGCGGCAAGAAAGACATCAAGACCAGCACCAGAGCCAAGATCAACGAAGGTCTCGCCCTGCAGTGGAGGGCTAAGCGTCTCGGAGAGGACTTGATGACGACCCGGCTTACCTCCTTTATGTTAGCCGTAGCAATGGGGTTGCCGCACGACAAGCCCAGGTTGGCGTCGGTGGGGATAGCAGAGAGCTCCTCTGCGGTGTAGCCAAAGGCGTTCGCGACGCGGGTGTTATACTGCCCAGTGCCGGTCGCGGTCTCGGTGACTTTGCCGTAAAATTCACGGACGTCGTTGACAGACATTGTTGGGTTGACAAGAGCGGGTGGATGCCGTTACGTCTTCCCTGCCTTGCCTTATATATGTCTCCCCGGCTGTCACTCGTCGACAGTCACTGGGCGATGGGAGGAGGTCACTGTCGAGTTGTGATTGGACGAGCTCAATGATGTCACGAAAGCTTCGGCAGGCGCCGAAGCTTTGTCACGTCACCATGGGCTTTGTTCTCTCATTCAAGTCATTGTTCTTTCTTCCACTTCCATCATGCCCCCTACTCAGAAATCAGCGGACTCAGTATCTTTGACGGCTCGCGTGCGTGACAATCAGAGGCGCTCTAGAGCTCGGAAACGAGAGTACGTCGCCTCGCTGGAGGAGCGTCTACAGCGCTGCCAGCTCGAGGGAGCAGAGGTATGTTCACTGTCCACTTGCTTGACTTACAACGGCTCATTGCTCAAGAAAAACCTCCAAATTCAAGAAGCTGCTCGCAAAGTAGCTGCTGAAAACCGCATCCTCCGACGACTGCTTCGCGAAAGAGGCGTCGACGAAGAGCAGCTCGCGAACCACATTCGTGAAGACAGTGCATGTTCGAACAACCATGATGCGACTAGCGATGGATTCAGTGAAGCATCGAGTAGTCCATCCGAACCACCTGCGACTGCGGCCTCTACATGCTCATCGATTTGGTCCGAAGCGTATTCGGCCGACGCAGCCTCGCTCGCGTCCTTGTCCGCTGAAGGTGCATCAACAAGCAAACTTCCGATTACACACGCCGCAGATCTCCGCATGTCTTATCCTGACTCTGGTCTTCTCTCGGCATCTAGTGTGTCTCTTAATGTGATCCTGCAAGACCAAGCGACTGTCAGCCTTGACGGATCTCCAATCTTTCTTGGGAATCTTCAAGCATCATCTCCCACACCTCCTCCTTCGTGTCCATGTGAGGTGGACTCCGGCGCATTCCCTGCAGCCGAGGATACAACCTCTTCTACGCCCTGCACTGTCGCATATCAGCTGCTCCAGGCCGCCGGTTTGCACCTGAATCGAGACATGGATAGTCTCATAGTCACGTTGGATCTATGGAGCGGTTTTCGTGCGGCACCGCTATACAGCTTCGAGGGCTGTCGCGTCGATAACAAGATGCTCGTCGCTGCTCTGAAGAAAGCGTTCTACGGCGAATATCAGGTGCGCTACACTCTTTACACTGTGCGCTCGACTAACTCCCATGTTTACCAGTGGTCCTGACTCCTGAACACAGTTCAGTACTTTGCATTGAGTAGATAAGTACGACTTTGCTATCGACGGCATCCACAAGGCGAGAAGTCACGTGTAGAATCCATCATTCCGACGTCCACTACCTCATGATCGCACGCGCTGCACGATATCTATCCACGCATGTGCGCAACGATGCCGTCCATGGTGCCCAGGCCGAAGTCAACATCCACGTTGGACAATCTATGGCGACGTCCTGAACTCACATCGTCGCGACGCGTTGCACTAAGTATACACCCGCACCCGGAGCATATAAAGCTTCATGTGAAGACGCCTGCTATCTGAGCGTCTCTGCCCCATCTCTGCCAGTCTCTTCGTTGCCATGAAGGCTTGCATCGCCGCCCTTGCAATTTTTCCGCTCGCCACACGCGTTGCCGCCTGGGGCGCCACGGGACATGAGGCTGTCGGGTATGTGGCTATGGCCGTAAGTGCACTCTTCCCCGCAACAGCTCTGCTTCTGATGAGTCCCGTGCAGTTTCTTGCGCCTAACGCGCTTGACTTCGTGCAGACGTCGCTCGGTTCTGACTACAACAAGTCGCTCGGCGTCGCCGGCCCCTGGGCCGATCAAATCAAGAGCAACGACGCATACGACTGGTACGTAGTCTCTATGAGCGAGGACAAAGAAAGCTGACCTTGCGCAGGGCATCTGAGTTGCATTATGTAGATGCACAGGGTGGGCGCCGCGAAGCTGTTGACTCGGGATTGTAGCTTACTCACGCATGCACGCAGATGATCCGCCATCTTCATGCTCGGTCGACATGGACCGCGACTGCGCGAATGGGAAGTGCATCTTGACAGCAATCGCAAACTATACGTGTACGTGTGGACGAGTTGCTGGTGTCAGGCCGGGGTTGGCGTTGGCTGAGGCGTACATCTCGTAGCGCGTGTCGTCGACGATAGCCTAACGGAGGACGAGCAGCAGGAGGCCTTGAAGTTTCTGGGTGAGTCCCATTGTGTTAGTGCGCGCGAGGCTTAGACTTAGACGGGCGTTACACAGACCACGTACGTCTGCGCTCAGCGTTTACCGCAATTGTTATACTGAGGGTGGCGCTCTATAGTTCATTGGCGACCTTGGTCAACCATTGCACGTCGAGAACAAAGAGCTAGGCGGCAATTACATTGACGTCGAGTGCAATGGGAAGTCGACCAACCTTCACTCGGTATGCTGTTCCTGTTGACTATCGAGCACTACGCTGACGACAAACGTCAATGTAGCTCTGGGGTACGTCGTAGGTGTCCTATTAAATATCGTGTCGGGGCCGACACCTTGCTAGACTCCGGGATCATCAACGTCCTGCTCGACGGCAAGGACGCAGAGGAATGGGCAGCCGATTTGACTAAGCGGATTCAGGCGAGTATCTCTCAATATATGCGTGAATCTGTGCGATGTGTTAATCGTCCCACAGTCCCGGCGCCTATGCCTCGTTGGCGGATGACTGGATCACTTGCGCAGACCCGACTGACCCGCTACGTCGGCGCGGGCTCTCGCTTCGGGATGACATTTGGACGTTCCTGGAGTCGCGTGCGATCACGCCCTTGAAGTGCCCTCTCGAATGGGCGGAGGACGCAAATTCGTACGACTGCGTACGTAGGGTTCGCCAAGCTACCGAAGTATCAGAAGCTCACGAAATTCATGGCGCTGCAGTCGGCGGTATTCACCTACGAGGACGGCGACGACCTGTGCGAGGGAGCGTACTACGACGATGCGGTAGAGACGGTATGTGACTGTCTGTACTGTACTGTAGAATATGGCATGCTGATAGTACGCTGTATAGGTGGAGCTGCAGGTCGCGAAGCAAGGCTATCGGCTTGCGGCGTGGCTGAATGTGCTATTCGATGGCGAAACGAATTTGTGATGTCAGATAGCTCCGTTGCCACCGTTGAAGTTTCGTACGAGCTCTTACAGTACATGAAGCACCAACCACGGATGTTCAACGTTCAACAAGGGCTGATGCAGGGGTGTTGTGAGTAAGAGGGTCGCAGATCTTCATGAATCAGAAAATACTGAGCCTTAGTTGCTTGGCAGTGGCGACGATTACTTACCTTTCTCGAAGCCGGGGAATCATGGTAGGCTTTGAGCTAGATCTGGCAGTTGTTTCCACATATTGATTCGGACTGTTATCTGATCTGGGAGTTGGGACGTTGGACTTTGGGAACAACGCCATATCACGTGCTGCAACGCGATAAGTCGACTTTCAAGAGTCGGTCCACTTCCCGCCCTCCTCTCCTTGTATCGAACCATGACCCTCCGCGCTGCCCCAAGAGCTCATCGATGATATTGTGGACCATCTTCATGACAATCCATCAGCCCTCGGCGTGTGCTCACTCACGAACCCAATATTTTGGACGCGGCGCGCACGCATCTCTTCCGTGCCGTATCGGCTTTCGCCCTTTCGCGGTGCGCGAAGCGCTGCGCACAATTGGAGGACCTGCTCGCAAATGACCCGGCACTCACACGATATATCCAGCATTTGCGTCTTGTCGAGGACTCCCAGCATCGCCAGCGCTTGGCTGCGCGCAGAGGTATCCTTACCGTCTCTGCTTCGTCGTCTGGCGGATGCTCGCTCGCTCGCAGGGCTCTACATTCATGGCCCGGACATCCTCGTCGATAGTGTGGAATGTGCTCCAGTTGTTACGCAGGCCGCCTTGATTGACATCATCTCATCGCCGTCCATGCGCACCTTGCGGCTTGAGCGCGTCACCAACCTTCCCTATCAACTATTACACTCCATCGGCCCATTCATTTCGCAGATGGTATTCCTGCAGTCGACCCTCGAGGAGGACTCAGAGCTGCGAAGTACCACCAGCAGGAGTCGAGCGGGGTGTGAAAACGTGTGTCCCTGCGCTCTCACTCGCCTCGGTACAGGTGGAAACTGCGTACGAGGTCCAGCAGGCCGGTAACGTGGAGTATCTTCTTCAATGGCTCGCCCAGCGTGAGGCCCATACAGAAACCATGCCTCTGAAGCAACTCAGTATCGTGCTCCGCACGCGCGGACCGGATACGCACGACGCCGTCAACGCGCTCCCTCGCACGCTGCACGGCGCTGGAGAGCCTCGCCTTGTACCCTTGTCCAGGTAAAACATTTCTTCACTCGCGCTTCGTTTGCCCTGACCTCCTCGCGCAGACTACAGCCCGCCCGCGGCCTTCTCCGCTGTGGACCAAGCGATATCAGTCGCGCGCCTTTCTATGCTGCGTGACGTTACCCTCGGCGGGGCTATCCTGCGACTCGCGCCGCTCGGGCGTGCCACGCTGGGCTCGTACGCGCCTTCGAACTGCTAACCCGCCGGAGTCGGACCACCTGCGTGTCGATTTTGTCGGCGCAGAATGGCGTGCCGGCGCCAGCGGCTTTGCGGACTGGGAGGCCGTCGATGAAGCACTGGGCGCTTGGGCAGCACGTGCGCGGGAGCTGCGGGAGCGACAGCAGGACGCGCAGCCGGCGATGCCTGTTGCAGCCGATAACGCTCCTCAAATTCCACGCAGATTGAGCTCCGTGGGCGCGGGATACGGCGCATGGTGTTGATGGGCGCGCCGCCTAGGCAGGTGACGTTGTGTCTCCCTGCAGAGCTCCGGTATACGATGCTGGGGTACGAGCGATTGGTGGAGCGAATCTGGCTGGCATTGCCGAGGCTTGTAACACCAGGTGTTGTGTTGGATGTGCGGTCGGGGCCTGGGCGGGCAACAACAACCTAGCGAGGGTCGACGCTGGGAAACATGCTGGAAGACCAGGCTGGATTTGACATACTTATATCTGACCCTCGTATGTGTGTAGTACAGATTTCTGCAGGCATTTGATTATCAAGAAACCAGCAATTTCGTGCATAGCGTCCGGTCAAGGAGAATGCCTTCGGACGTCAGCTCATGCTCCCAGCTGCCTTGAGTAGCGCATTGGCAGGAACCTGGATTTATCGAGTTGCCTGCCTGCAGTGTCAGACAGATCCTCGACCCTGTACTTACCGCCAGTCCGCGCCACGAGCTCGAGAGAGCGCCAGCTCCTTCAATAGGTTGGCTTCAGATTTGCTCAGCGGATTTTTGTGCACAAAGCGGAGGCCATCCGCCCCTGGCCTCGAGATGAGTCCATCCAGGATGATCAAGCTGAAGCATGCGTCCTCCAGAAATGCCAGCTCAAGAACGGTAACCTTTGGCAAATAGCAGGGCTGACAGTAGGCCGTGGACAGTAGACCGTGGACGTCATCGGCATCGTCAGAACCGTCGTCAATGATGTCGGAGATATCCAAGCGTTGGAGGGAAGGGATGTCCGAGTCCGACCGCTGTGTCCATCGTAAAAATCGACGCACAGACGAAGATGGGGGGAATAGGCCATGCATTCTCGAGGCATCGCGGACAAATCGACCAGATTGGGCACATCAATGAAGTCGTAGAGTGCCAGCCGTAGCCGACGAGGGTTGGGTGCACGTAGGGCCGCCGAAGGAGACTACAGGGATGGGTGCCTTCTCATGTTCTACGATAGTTGGCTCTTGGTCGGCTTCGACATTTTATACAAACGTCTGAAGGATTACGCAAAACGCCAAAATGCTGAGGCCCAAATTGTACGTCTCCAATGTCAACTTCTCTAGTTGGGTCCAGGGGAGGCTGATGTATGATGGCTGCAGCGATCCACCAAGTACGAGTCCGAGTGAGGCTGTAAACCAGACATTATGGAAACGTAGGCCGTGCTCTCGTCATACACGAAATGAAATCGTTACTTGATATTATAGCTCGACTCTGTGGGCGACGGCGTCACTGACGATCGCCGCTCATCCAGCGACCTGCGCTGCTCGTCCGGTGCCCGAATGTGGATAGTTGGCATCTGCCATTGCCACGATGCTGGATGGTCGCCTTCGCTGTCTAGCAGTCGATACAGGCGGAGCGTAAGGAGGGAGTAGACCATTCCTGGGAAAAAATCGGTAAGTCCATCCAGTGCCAAGAAAATTGTACTCGGCGTGGAGGACACCACGAGAGACAACACCGGAAGAAGATCACTCACCCGCAGTCGTTGCTAGCGCGGCCTGCGCGATAGTCCGGGCTTGACTATTCGCGACCGCCAGCGCTGCGAACACAGCAAACAGGACATGCCAAATTGCGGATGTCTTCACGATCGTCCGCGAGATGCGTAGAAGCCGACTCCGACGAGCCGCAGTCCCACGAAACGCAGCGAGGCCCCGAAGAGAGCTGTTACCACCAGGAAAGCTGTTTCCGCGGACATCGTCATTGCCATGGCCTGTACTACCAGAGCCTGCCGCACTGAGACCCGACGGTACAGCGATACCCGTCGTGAGGGTCGAGTGAGCACTCTCGAGCCCCGCCCCGCCATCTTGTCGGTCGCCTGAGTTGTCGGTAATGGGCACGAGCCCAGCACGCACGGAGCAGCGGTGCCGTTGTCGCAAGCGCCAGGCGAGTAGCGCAGTGATGAGCAGGTTCTCCGCGAGTGATGCTGGGAGGCTGATGAGGAAATAGATGGATGAGGTCTCCGAGTCGTCCAAACGGGCAACAGCAATGATACCAGCGACTATAGCGTGTGTGCATGTTAGAGTCGGACTTGCAAGAGGAACGGGCGATCATGTGGAGTAGGAATGTGGAGGAGTTGCGAATGCCTTACCTAGAGCGATTAGAAAGAGTACGATAGGCCCCGCTAGCGACCACCAACTGTTCCCCCAAACGACGTATATGAGGTTGAGCTGTGTCTCTGCGGTCAGTCGCGTGGCTATCTGACAAGTCAGGATGCGGTTGCGCACCAGAACCAGGTCGGCAATAACAACCTGCAGCATCTCAGTGGCGAAGAGTATCTTGAGGTGAAAGTGCGACAGGCTCGTGAGGAAGGCGACCTGTTCCGCGGCGTCCTCAAGGACGCAGAACGCGTATACGGCGCGGTAGATCGACATCGCTTCGTTGTAAATCGGTCGGCGAACTTTGAGAGGGACCTCTGAATGCTCACAAGCGTGCAGAGATGCAATACAATACATGGCGATGGCAATGTACATGGAAGTCTGCATGCATGGTATAAGTTATCGTTTCGGGAGGGTGCTAAGACTTACCCCGACATGCTTGCTCCTCTTCCGGTTCCTGCGAAAGACAGCCGCCATATGCTGTAGGAATATCGTCGTATAGATACCTGGATGCAAAGATAGGGCAGATCAGGACCAATACGACAAGCTCTGAAACTAGCACACCATAACTAAAGAGCTACATGGCAAGGTCAGTATATTGCACTGGGGACTGCAGGCGTCGACACACCTCAACCATCAGCGCTACGATGATGATGGTGTGGATGGCGGCCATGCTGCCGACTAGCTATGCACAACAATTCCCGAGCTTGCGCATCCGAGCGTGAAGGCAGGAGGAGAGGACCACAGGCGCATGTTTTCTTGCAATGCGGGATGCATCACTGTTCGGAGTAAGAAGCGCGTAAACGGTTCGCCCTGCGTCGCCCCGTCGCCTATCCGACGTCGCGGAATGTCGCGGGGACCTGGCCGTCATGCGCCGTGGTGGCCCGCCGCCCGCATGCTCGCTTCGCTGATTGGGATGGCGATGGCCTGAGAAGGCCAATGAGAAGGCAGACGCCGATCCGTGGTTTGGGCAGGCTATCGGTGATGAGCGCTGCGGAGATGCCGAGAAGAAGGAAACGTTGAGCGGTGAAGTGCTTCGTTGCGGCCTCTTGCCGACGCGTTTCCCGCACTGCGCAGGCGGCGACGGAGGGTGCCCCTCATACTTTAATTGTGCAAAGTTGAAGAAGTTGCAGGTCAAGAAAGCAAGCGGCCTGGCGGCCCTGGCGGCCTCGGTCACGACGCAGGTTCGACAATGCTCGATTCAGACTCGACAGCAACGCGCCACGTGGCGTGGTAAGGAGAATTTCTAACATAGGCTTGCGGCAAGACCGCGGAGTGCTCGCTAGGAAAGGCGTGTTGCACAACGCGCGTGAGCAGTGCGTGAGGTGGGCATGCCACGTGAGGCGCGCGCCGCCTCCAGCGGCTGCGACGGAACCGCGGACGCCGCGGAAGGCAGCGGCGCCGCGATTGACGTAGCCCTGTGCCCTGGTGCGCTGCGCTCGCCGCGCCTCCCGAGTTTGCGGTCTCCATAGTCTGTTCGAGAGGAGAGCTGTCGCTCTATAACCTTGTAGGATGATAGATGCATGCTATCAGTACACGCTGGCATTTCAAGTAAGCGAAAAGACCTAGAAATTTGGAATGCGCTGCAGCGCATTTAATCTTGAGGGAGAAGGGCTGAAAACTGCAGCTCAAGTCATGAAACTTCGCATGCGTGTTCAGGAAACTCGGAAGATCATCTTCTGTCTTTGCAGTATATAGAAAATCCCAAAGACAGAGGCGCTGTGCGCCGTACCGATCTCCCTTGTACCGGAAAAACATTCCCTGCGAGGGGATCCCCTTTCCAGATCACGTGATAGCACATTTTGCTCGCGCCCTCCCCTTGGCCTCGTTCCTCGGCAGGTCGGGGCGCGAGCAATGAACATCAGATGAACATTCACGTGGATTGGACGTGATGTCCACGTTTCAATATTCATGTCCCTCCCAAGACTTCAGTTCGACTCTCACCACTTCGATGCTCGGAGGCAGCTCGGAGGTGACGTTGACGGGCGTGGTTCGATATCTAATCTGATACGACCTAGACCCGCTGAATCATCGCCACATGGCGAGATGCCGACCTGACTCTGAATGGAGAACCTTCGCAGTTGTCACCCTCCCGGTTGTGGCTCTGTGATGGAGCAGGACGACACGCTCTCTCCTTCATACCACTACCAGCGGCCCGCCTCTCCGAATCGGCTCGGGCTTCAGTCGTCCCTTCGCTCATCACTGGACAACGACGGCGACAGTGCCAACGAGGCAAAGAGTCGATCCGGCTGTGACAGACCAGCGCAAACAGCCAGGACTGACACAGGCGCCGACCACAAGACGGCGAGCGCGGACGAGAAAATACCCGCGAAAATACAAGGATCGGGCTCGACGATCAGACAGTACAATGACGATCGACTCTCCCAATTTTTTTGGGTACTTCCTCTGGCGAGCTCGAACAGATGATGATGGCTGCTTGGCCGCGGGACGACGATTGGCTGAACAAGCCCACCAGTCAGCCCGGAAGAGCTTTCCCACCACTCCCAAACCCAGCAGGGATCCCCAGTCTCTCCGGAATGGTCCCCTTCTTCTACGATGTCTGCATGGTCGCCACATACGGCCTGGCTCTCTACCGCCATGACCGGTCAGTGCACAGACGATTGCTTCGTGATACATTGCGACGACCCGGTCACCGGGAAGAGGGTGGTTGTGCGGAGGCAGGTTGTGCAGCTGACGCAGGCTGTGGACGCGGAATGTGCAGGGACGCCGTACCCTGCGATGCAGCCTGCGAAGAGGCCGCGAACATCTTTTGTACCGACTCAAGATGCACGGATAATACGCACTGTGATGAGGTACGTCCTGAATCACCTTGACCGCCGTTCGGTGACTGACAATGAATCGCAGTGCTGCGAGTATTCCTGGCTGCCTCCAGACGGCGCAGGGGACTTTGCCATAAATTACCAAACACCTCTAGAATCTCCCGCGATCCCGAATACCCCCGACGACTTGCCCGTCGCGCATCGCGACCACCTACCAAACAACATCCCTGGCGCTCCTGTCCTCGACAGCGGCTTCGTCGTAGCCGCGATGCGTGACCCCACTGCCCGGCGACAGCTGCTCGACATCTATATGAAAAACATGTATCCCGATCCCGTGCAGCGGCTACAGTTTTCCTACGCCGTCACCGATCCGTTCTCTCTGTCCTCCCCCCGTCCCAAACACCCTCGTCACCCCGCTGACGCCGCGATGTACTATACGGCCCCACTGGC
>VDMD01000247.1:0-23244 GCA_007026445.1 Schizophyllum amplum | reverse complement strand
TGAGGCAGGTCAACTGCACCAGTCTTAGATGCATGGACAGGGGTCATGAAGCATGATGATACGATATGTGCACGACGACAGCCTGCTGCGATCATCGAAGACTGGGGTGGAGGACGAAAGGGGAGGCAGAAAGTGTCCATGAATGAGGCAAGGCAGACGACAGACAGACAATACGGAGGTCGGAGCTCACGAACGCGAACAGGGACGCGAAGCCCTCGGGCGCCGCTAGAACGCGCGAGGGGGCAAAAGCATCCCGGCATCCAACACGGAGTCCCCGCGGCTCACCGAGCTGGGCGTGCGCTGGTGCTGCTGCAACCGCCGGCTCGCGAGGCTCGCAAAACTGGGCGGCCGCGAGTTCGCGAAGTCGAACGCGCTCAAGCCGCTCGCGTAAGGGTCGCGCGGAACGTCCGACGGCGCGCGGTTGTGTTCCCGGCGCGGCGCTGGCGGCGTCCTCGTCGCGGGTGCCGGCGGGGCGAGGGGCGCACGACGCTAGCTGGCTGTCCGAGTCGTCCTGCGAGACGCGCTCCTCCGGCAGTGAGGACGCCATGTTGAGCATGGTCTCGATGTCGAGGGAGTGCATCGAGTTACGGCGGAGCGTGCTGGGCGTCGGCGATGGGGCGTGTTCGGTGGCGAGCGGGGAGCGCGGTAGTGGCGGCGCCATGCGGAACTCGCTGCCCATGCTGGGATGGGGGGACGCGGGCGGGCTGTTGTATGCGTAGGACGGGTTCATGACGAAGGCCTCGTTGCCGGTGAGGAACTCGGAGTTGTGCTTGACGGGGTAGACCTTCATCGGCGAGTTCGGCGAGGCGGGCGACTCCTCGGGCGGTGTGGGCGGCATGGGCGGGAGGACGTAAGGGATGTACGACTCGCGGGGCGCGGTGTCTGGCGTCGGCGGCATTGAGGGCCGTGCCGTGGAGGTTGATATCGCGCGTCCTTGGGACCGCTGGGTCATATTGCGCGTGAGGTTTGCCGTGGACGAGTTGAGGTCGGAGGCGTTGGGACGCTCGTAGAAGCCTGAGGCGTCCAAGACGGACTGGGCGCGGCGCCGGGTCTCGGGCTTCTGGCGGAGTCGCCGCTCACGGACGAAGTAGATGACCATGAGTATGGCGACAAGGACAATGATTACGCCGCCGACGGCGAGACCTATGATGGCTCCCCTGTAGCGTATGAGATGGGACCGCCTGTAAAGTCAAGTTCACTCACCGGGAGAGGGATGGCTCCGGTTCGGTATCCTCTGATTCCCCGTCTGATTCCCCGCCTGTTGTTATGCTCGGTAGGCAGCTGGGATCAGTGGTCGAGTCCCCAAGAACTAAGAGGATATAAGCATTGAAGTTTGAACACTCATATTCCTCACGTACCTGTGAGCAAGGGAGAAGTCTGCGCCTGGCCAAGGCTGTTGTTCGCGATGAACACGACCTGTGCGCCTTGTGGAATCGCGGCAATGAATGTAGCCATTTCATCCGTCGAGCTCGTCTCATTGAGAGCGTACGTCGTGTAGCTCATGCTCGCGACACGAAGCGTAGGCGCTTCGGTAGACGAGTTGTAAGAAACACTGTAGTCCCCGCACTGCGTTACCGCTGTATCGAATGTGTAGACCGGGTCCACCGCAGCCGGTACGCAGCCGCCATCGCTCGAGTTGGAGGACTGAACGGTGAGGACCTCGGTGACGTATGCGACTGCGTCTCCATTGTCGTCGTCCAGAGACGCGATGAACTGCGTGCCCTCTGCGAGTGGGAGAAAGTTGACGTTGATGCCTTCCAAAATTGTCCGCGACATTGGGCAGGTCGATGACCGTCGGGGTAGCGTTGACGGGGAGCAGCGTCAGACGCGTTGGTACGGCGACCTCGTCTGTGCCGACATCGGGAAAGGTGAGCGAGACTGGCTCGCACTCGCGGACGGTGGTGAAATTGAAAGAAAAGGAGTGTGGCGTCCGTGACGGGTGGAGAGACGGGATACGAGAAAGAGAGTGCTAGCTGCGAGTGTTGCGTAAAGCATGGCCGACGGGAGGACTGGCGTACACCGCTTGCAGGTGGGTCGATCGCGTCGCGTCCTTGGTGGACGAGGAAATGAGTGGCGTGAACGACGGGGTCAGAGCAGTCTCATCATCGAACGACGATGGAAAGCAGAACAGAAGGCACGCCCGCGCGCTAAAGTACTTAGACGAGGAGCAGACCGAGGACTTGGAATATGATCGTCGCCGGTCGCAAGCGCTCGTGGCGACTGTAGAACGGTGATTGGCCTGATGCCATCTCGTGGCGACGGGCCGTGTGTGCGAATTCCAAATGGCGGGAATAACCGACGTCGAGAAGGCCGAAGTTCAAGGGTACCCAGGGGCAGCCAGGGGGTACCCCAGGGTACCCCGGTCACAACTAGTCCTGTACTTACATCCACAGGCTGCCTGCTTTGCGGAGGTTGCTGCCTCCGAGATCATCCCATAGATGCGCGCCCACAATTTTACCTCTGAATACTTTGCCCTTGTCCGACGCCCGCGAAGCAAAAACCGCATGACGATTCTGCCTGATTCTGCAGAAAGACGGCGACGCAACATTCGGTCACCAGCACGCTCGGCAATTTCGCCGTAGACGCGTTTCGGCGCCGTCTGGGGAATATTCCATGTTGTCATTGATCATGGGCGACGACGACTCACTGAATGGTGTTGTTGCCGTGCCGTCACCGAAGGTCGTCAGTCGTCACCAGTTCAAGTGGCAGTTGGGCTCAGTTGGGCAAACAACGCGATGTTGTGTCAGTAAGTAGGTCTCCCTAGCAGGTTAGCGCAGAGTTAACCACCTAATAGACGCTAGTATCTTCCGCCGTCCTCCACATACGGTAGACCGAACGGACGATTCTTCCATCCGGCCCTATGTGTGCATTGTGAATGCTAGGCCTGACCGCAAGGCCCCAAAGATTGACCGGTAGTGATTAGACCTCAAATTTAGCTGACTTCACGCAGAGCTCGCTCGCAAACGAGCAGGCAGACATATGAGCGGCAAGAGCAAGTTGAACTTTGAGTAAACGAAGACAAGATTAGTGGACTCTTCCCACGTCATTCATCCATTCAATTGATCTGCTTCATGATCCGCGCCCACGTGAGTGTTGTTTCCGTCACCCGTGATAAGTATGCGGGGTGACAAGCGCCGTGTGCCACGGACCTCGCAGCTCCTCTTGCCTCCAACCACCATGATCCGTACAGGAGCTCGTACTGCTGGCAGGCTTCTGCAGTCGCGGACGGTTGCCACTGTCGCCCCAGCGCGTCGTCCCCCAGCATATTGAGGTCCGCGAAGGCCGTCTGCCCCAGTCTCAGTCGCCGTTTTGTGCCGAAGCTCGAGTTCTTCAACTCAGTCACCGCGAATGGGCAAGCAGATCCCCACCTACAGGGGTGCTGGATGGTCTGGCACCGCTACTGGAGGAGGCAACACTGCCAGAGGTTCGTCCATCGTGCACCAGACCTCCCCCCAGCGTGCTCAGCGACGTCTTTAGATCGACGAGGCCAGCGCGAGGAAGATGTAGGATCTGCGCTCGCGAAACGGTGCTTTTCCGATCGTTCATTCCCATTGTGCAGATACGAGCATATGCAGCTGCTGCCCGCGATGGACACGATACTCTACAACGTACAACGGCAAGGGAAGATCTCCTTTTACGTGCGTCTGTCATGCCACCTCCACATCGAGGCAAACAAGGCTGACCTCGCGATAGATGACTGCTGTGACTCTCCCTCCTCTTTCTCGCTTTGCTTCAAGTCGCTGACGCTCGCTCAGTACGGCGAAGAGGCCACCGTAGTGGGCGCGGCCGCTGCCCTCGAGCCCCACGATGAGTACGAGCCTTCCCCCATGATCAGCCGCAACTCCGCCTCACTCGTCTCCTTGCAGGGTCTTAGGACAATATCGTGAATCGGGGGTCCTTCTCTGGCGCGGCTTTGGCATTGATAACATAATGGCACAATGCTTGGGCAATGAGGAAGACATGTCCACCAAGGGGCGGCAGATGCCAGTCGTGTGTATCGCAATCTTTTGGCGCCCACATCGCAAGTGCTGACCCACGCTCTCATCAAGCATTTTGCTTCTCGGAAGCACCATTTTCACTCTATATCTTCGCCGCTCGCGACACAAATCCCACAAGCGGCAGGCGTGGGATACGCTTTGCGCCGGACACCACAGCGGTCCAACTCCATAGCTGTATGCTTTATGGGAGAGGGAGCAGCGTCGGAGGGAGGTCAGTACAGCGTACAGGCTTGTCTGTTGCCTTACGGGAGGCCGAACTTCATGCAGATTTCCACGCCGGGCTTCAGATGGCATCGACCATTCCCTCGCCTACGATGTTTATCGTCCGCAACAACGGCTTCGCTATCAGCACACCCAGCACAGAGCAGTATCACGGCGATGGTATCGCTAGCCGTGGTCCCGGCTACCGGTATCGACACCATTCGCGTCGATGGGAATGACGTGCTCGCTGTGCTATCGGCAGTCCGTGAAGCGAGGCGGCGCTGCCTTGAGCAGAGCCGAGCTGTCCTCGTAGAAGCCATGACATACCGGTAGGTACTGACTTGCGTGTGCAGGCAGTTTGTTTCTCATGTGTATATTCAGCGTCGGCCACCACTCCACCTCGGACGACTCGTTTGCGTACAGGGCACGCAGCGAGGTTGAGGATCGCAAGCGGATTGACAACCCGATTATGCGATTGCGCGGTTTATGGAGCAGCGTGGATGGTGGACCGCAGAAGAGGAGGATGCGCTCAAAGTGCGGTTAAAGGTGCGCTATGATCTCTCCTATTGTGCCGTTTGCTAGCACCCCATTGCATCGCTTCGGTCTTCAATCAATACTGCATCCTACAGGTTACTGACCTGTCGTGCAGGCCGACGTGATGAAGGCATTCAAACGGGCAGAGGGCCTTGACCGCCCATCGTTGACGGAGCTCTTCAACGACGTGTACGCGGGTCAGGAGCCATGGACTATTGTGAGTTCCTTCTTGGTGGTTGACGTGTTCGGCTTTTGGTGGTTCGCCTGTCTGTTTTTGGGTGGCCGGCATGTTTGCCTCTCGGTGGCCAGCATGTTTGCCTCTTAGAGGCCAGCATCCCCGCTTCATTCGCCGCCGAATCTTTACATCGCTTACTGACAACGTGGAACAGCAAGAGCAGCGGCGCGAGCTGGCGGGCTTGCTGCGAAAATACGGGGAGGCGTGGGACCCGTGGAAGAAGGAGCTCGCCCGGTTCAAGAACAACGGGCGGGATCTGATGGATGCGAAGTGATCTTCGCGAGTGCGTTCGAGAACGTTGATTCTTCGAGTGCGTTCGAGTTGAATCCGTTCGAGTTGATTCTTCGAGTGCGATGTACCAATTTTCTCACCCTGGGGTTCTCTGTGTGTATATGTACTGCTTATCTATCGTCTACATACGGCCATGTCTTTTACCACGTTATAGGGCTTCTTGCAACATCGTTCAGGTCTTCTTGCAGGTCTTCTGGCGACGCTTTTCAGATCTTCTTGCGATACCTATCTTTCAGGTCGTGACACCTTTCAGGCCTCGCGGCATTTTGCAGATCTGTTCGCACTGCTTCGCAGCACCTTGCGAGTCTTCTCGCACCACGAACGCCCACGCTCTGAGTGTTCTTTTACCACATTGCGAGCGTATCAGCAACACGCCTCCGGAATTTTCCGCTGCTAGATGGCTCGGACTCGGCAAGAGATGACATATAGACGGAGAACTTATATCGAATGCACTAAGGGTGATGTAAGTACTGGGCGAGGAAACCTTCTCAGATGCCTCCCACTGCCAGCCCGACAGTGTCAAGATACATGGCCTCATGCCGCCGCCGCCGCCGCCGGGACAGGCCTACCATACATTGCCCCAATCATCCTGAAGTACTCTGGCTCCGTCAAGTATTCGTCGACGAAGAGGCGTTCGCGGTTTAGGTCGAGCCACCTGGGATATGGGCATTTGTCAGTAAGAAAATCAATTGAGGCAAGTAACAGAGACGCACCTGAGGAACTCGTTCACGTACTCCGAAATTAGATGAATCGAGCCTGGATCCAGGTCAGAGGAGGTCATGTATTGCGGAAAGTTGGCTAAGGGCGGGGGAAAGGAGAGGTGATGTCAGTATTCTGCGGTCGTCTGAAGTGCTCGACGAAAGTACCCAGTAGTCGGAGCAGGTGTTCGACGCCGTAGGCCTCGCTCATGTCTTTGGTCGTCTCCGGGGTGACGTGTTGGCCCTGAGAACGAGCGTAAGCCGTGTAAATCAATTTTGGAAGCAATCCCACCGTCTTGAACTGCGTGCGCCAGCCATCGAACTGCGAGCGCTCGAGCGGGTACAGCAAGTTATGACCAATCGCCTTTTCGAAGTAGACCTGCACCAAGTATAAGCTTGGTCACGGCGTGCCGAAAAACACTCACCTTGATGCCGCTGGTTACCGTGGAGGCGTAGATTTTGGGTTCGCAAAGGCTGTTAAGAGTTAGTCGATGGCATTGGTGATTATAATATATACTGCACTTTGCTGGGGCCTCGATTTCGAGGTACGTCTGGAATTCAAGCAATATGGCGTCAACGTTGGGCGCACGCGGCAGTTTGACGACCTGAGTACAATGCTTAGTTCAACAGGGAAGGTAGCAATAGATACATAAGATGCAGACCAAGTTCTGTTTCTGCACCCGCTCCCAGTCATCCACAAGCTTCGACCTAAGACACGACGGCATCTCGATCTTAAACGGTTTTGCAATGGACGGCGCTTTCTATCCTCTGGTCAGTGACCATCAATTATTGATAAGCATGTAACCCTACCTTCCCAGACTTCGCGCTGACATGCGCAGGTGCAGATATAGACGAGAAGCCCCCGCGACCTCGACCGCGACCTCTCCGGCCCCGTCCGTCAGGACGGACTTCGCCAAAAAGTCTCCCGCGTGGGACGGCGAGCGACAACGTTTCATCGCCGAGGTTGACGACAATGGTTGGACCAGCTGAGGAGCGCATGCCGGGCGTGGACTCACGTAGCGCAGAGACGTCCAAAGAGCCGGCCTTTCTGAGTCGGAACGCGGGCATCCACTCGTCTTGGCTGAATGTGGGATCAATGATCGCCACGGAGAAAGCGCAAGGCGATAGCTTCGCAGTTATATGCAGTAATACTCACAATGCATTGAACCCCTCATAATGTACTCTGTACACCCGATGGGCCGCCCAGCTCTGCGCGTCTGCGGGGTCGGCCGGTTCCGAGCTTTCGCGCGTTTTCTTCACGGGTTGTTTGAGCCGGCGATTCCTCAGGCTAGGCAAGCCAGCCTGCTTGCGCGACTTGACGGGTCCGGCGAGGAGGATGGAAGACGTTTCCGCCTCCGTGATGCGCGTTTTGTACCAGGTTCCGCCGACTTCAGTAAGAGCAACCTCAGAAACTTGAAAGGTATCAATGTGGCCGGTAGAGGGGGATTTTGAAGGAGCAACCGGCATGGAGGGTGGTTGGGATTCGGCTTTCGTGGAGCCGCTAGGTTCTGAATCTGCCTGTTGGGCAGGATCAGAGGCCTGCGTGAAAGACGCGTCGTCTAGTTCAGCTGGCTCGGACATTTCAAGTGAGGGGCGAGCGCGTGCGGGGAAGAGAGACTTGTCGTCGAAGCGCCGTTGGGTTGAAGTTGAACGTTAAGTTGAAGACGAAGCAGGTGAGCGTGACGATGATGCAGTGACGGAACGCGTTACAGTGTCTCACGTCACCGGGATCTGCCGAGTTGGACCTACAACTCGTCTAAGTTATGCAAAATGATACAATGCTCCTCATTTGCGTACATCGTTCTCTCATCCATAGCGGACGAAACTAGCAGATCCAATATCACGTTGGTGGCATGTACGGCATTTATAGAGGATTCGTCGTGCTTCCGTTGCCACGACGCCCCTCCGAATTTCTCGCACGCAAATGGGACTGAGCGTTTACTTGAGTTTTGACAGAAGCGATTTCTTCGAAGACGTAAATCCAGATGATGATTAGATCAAGAGTGTGGAGAAACGACATAGAAGGCAGCGCAGTCAACTATTTGTCCGTTGGGTATGTTAGAACAGTAAAGCAGAAGATTACGGTCGTAGATCACGCCTTACTGGGAGCTGCTCGGATAGCGTGAGCATTCTCCAAGGCGATGAAAGTACCAACACTCACTCCTAGACATCATAACGTTCAGAACACCCTTGGACTTCTCGCCAGTAGCTTTTGTCCCGTCTTCGCCCGCCTTGCCCACACCCAGTCTGAACTCATCGTATATCTGTGACGAGTTCAGCTGCGCACTTGCGCAAGAAGCTTTCGGATACATACCTCCCATCCATAGTGTTTATAGACACCAATGGAGCGTTCGGTCGAGGCATCGAGAGTGAGAATTCTCGTTGAGTCGAATGCCTCCATCTCCCTCAACAGTTGTCCGCAGTAACCTATATAGATGCAATTTAGCCTCGCGCAATGTAGGTGATCAGAAGTACTCGCCGTGGCCTTCGTCTTCTGGGTTCGTGAATAACAACTCAAGATACCAGTAGTCGCTGCCCTTGACGCCGCGCTTCCGCAGCATCTTGATCCGTCGCTTCTGTATAGTTGGCAGATATTCCACCGTGACTCTCTGCAAAGGGTCAACATTCTGCGCCTCTAATCGTTCCATATACTGACCTTCAGGCTGGTGAGACCCCAATCAAAAACCACGCGATGGGATTTGGCCCTAACCAAAACCGCCAGGCCATCCATGGATGGTGAATTGGGTGGGATCCATGCTGCGCATGCCGCGATTCGCTCCTTGCCGTTGCCCTCCGGAACGACAACGACCATGATACGTCCGCCAATGAGCATGGCAGTGCGCAGGGTGCTCTCCTCGAAGTGGGTAAGCTGGCGCATGCTCTTCGCGTTCTTCCCGTTTTCCTGTAGATGTATCGACGTTGTTTGGTTCGAGAAGTAGTTCGGCATAGGGTGCGAGGCGAAGGCGCGCGCGGCGGTTCTGCTGAGAACAGGGAGCTCCTCCGGAAGCTTGGCCTCCCGAATGTAGGCGCCGGCGTTGCTATCCGTCATCGAAAAGAGAGGGGGGAGCCTGAGAGCAAGGTGGATGGTCCAGGGCGCGACCGCCGTCTTATATAGGTTGTGCAGTCAGTCTGACTCCGTGCTGTCTCAGAGGCTGCTGCGAGCTGCGAGGCTCAGGCTGTACCTATGTCCTGTTCAGTGGACGAGGTCGCGCGTCTGGACAGAGCCGTAAGCGGAACGAATTCCGAAACATCAACGGACCTGGGTCCTGTTTTGGTCACTGCACGAATCTCCATCTGAGCAGCACGTTCCCTTGGGGAATTCTGGACTTTCCGATGAAAATGTGCGATTTATGTATGAGACTGAATAGATTTTAGAGCTGTTCTGGGGGATGGCGAACAGGGAACGTTCTTCGGACGTGACGGACCATGTGCATGAACGGTGCAAAAGTCGTGACTGTGACTTGTCGCGACGGTTCCGATACACGTGTCACGTGAGCTCTCATTTCTTTGCGACTCACCGTCATGGCCCCCAAACGACGCGTCGAAAGCGGCGACGACGATGAAGTCGAGTATTCCGACACATCCCCAGCTCCCAAGCGCGTGCGCACCGCCAATGGAGGCGAAGGCGCGTCTTCCAGTCAGAACCGACGCGCCAAACAAGAGGACGACAATGATGAGGACCTCGACGTCGATGTCGACATGGCGCAACCTTCGCAGCGTGTGGACGAGGATGCAGAAGATGAGCGAATGCGGGCTGCAGTCCGTGCGAGTATCGAGAAGCGTCATAACAAGACTGCGGTACGCGTCGCGTCTGCTGCAAGCGCCTCTTCGCTGACGCGCATATAGGGCATTGCGGAGCACGGCATCATCGAATCTATCGAGATGTCCCAGTTTATGTGCCATAAGCTGCTGTCGTTTGAGTTTGGCCCGCAGATCAACTTCATCATCGGTGCGTGCCCTTATTGACGCCCATATACTCACTTTGTCTAACACATCCGTAGGACACAACGGCAGTGGCAAGAGTGCCGTCCTATCCGCCATCACTGTCGCGCTTGGGGGAAAGACCGCGTCAACCGGCCGCGGTGCAGGCTTGAAGGCATTTATCCGCGAGGGGCAATCGTGCGTCGTCTCGCTAACACCCTCGCATCCTCACTGACCTATGTATCGCAGTGTGGCCGAAGTCTCGATCATGCTTAAAAACCAGGGCGATGAAGCATACAAGCCTCGCGAATACGGCAAGTCTATCGTCATCACGCGCCGGTTCACGAAGGACGGCAACTCGTCCTGGAAGATCAAGTCCAAGGACGGAAGGGTCGTCAGCACGAAGAAGGACGAGCTGTCCGCGATCTGCGACCACATGGGCATTCAGGTCGACAACCCCTTGAACGTCCTGACTCAAGGTCAGTCCGCCTGTGCGTTAGTGTTCATCACCGCTCACCTTCATTCTCAGACTCCGCACGTCAGTTCCTCAGCGCTGCTAACCCCGGAGACAAGTACAAGGTTCGTCAAATTTGTGGTCAGCCCGGCTACCATAGCTAATACTTTCACATAGTTTTTCTTGAAGGGAACTCAGCTTCAGCAATTGTCGGAGGAGTACGAGACCTGCCTCGAGAATATTCATCAGACGAGCAAAATTCTCGAAGCCAAGAAGGAAGCGCTGCCCGATCTCGTACAAAACCTCGCCGAAGTGACTGCGAAGTTCCAAGAAGCCAACAAGGCGCGCGAGCAAAAGAAGAAGATCGATGACCTCAAGAAGGAGAAAGCTTGGGCGCACGTGAAGACGAAAGAGGTCGAGCTTGAGAACAAGCTGGAGGAGGTCGAGAAGGCGACGCGCCGCCTTCCTAGGATCACGGAAGCTCTCGAAAAGACTAAGGTCGGTCATACGGCTATAGACTGCGAAGAAGATAGTAAGTCTTTTACAGCAAGAATTGGACGAATCAAGTGCGAAGATTATAGAACTCAATCGGCAGATGGAACAAGTCGGGGACGTGACGGAGCTGCAGGAAAAGCGCAAGGAGGTTGGAGCTCTCATCCAGGCCAAGAAAAACGATCACGGCTCAATCCAAGTGCGCATCTTTCGACTGGCCTTGGCTTTGAGCTCATCTATCCGCAGCGTGACATTCGCAGCATGAACGAGACCGTCACAAGCATTCAGAAGCAGATCAGCAAGTACGATGACGAGATCAAAGCTGAGAAGAAGCGTATGGCCGCGGACACGCAGGCTAAGCGGCAGGAGATGCAAGACCGCATCGAACAAATGAAGGCTGAGTACGACGCCGCCGTGGAGCGCGCGGACGAACTCAGCAAGCAGGCGACCGAGGCCGATAAACAGGCCGAAAGGTTCAAGGCGCGCGGTTTGGACTTCGAGAGGCGGATTGGGGGCCTTCGCAATGAAATCCAGAATATCGAGTCGGAGATCCGGCGCATGCAGCAGGCGAACCAAGACCAGTTTGCCAACTACGGGCGGAACATTGGGGCCGTCGTCCACGAGATTCAGAATATGCGATGGTCTGGGGAGGTGCCGCTCGGGCCCCTTGGTCAATACGTGAAAGCGCGCGACCCGCGCAAATGGGGCATGTTCTTGAGTTGGCAGATGCGCAGTCTGTTGGACGCATTCGTCATCACGGACGCGCGCGATCGCAAGCAGCTGCAGGGTCTTTTGCAGCGCCACGGGAATCAGTATGTGCTTGCTATGCATCCGCGCAGGCCTGATCTCTGACGAAAGCCAGGCGTACTACAATCATCATCACGGAGCGTGATATATTCGACTACGCTCATGGCGAGCCTCACCCGGATGTTCTTACCGTGCTTCGTGCACTCGAGGTGAGGACACATGTTGCTTGAGGTGCTGCAGAAACTAACAGGTGGTCTAGTTCAGTGACGAGTTCGCACTGCGTGTGTTCATCAATCAGCTGGGCATCGAGCGTCAGATTCTGTCCGATACGCGTCGGGAGGGCGAACAGCTAATGCGCTCGATGCGTGGCCAGCAGAGGGCGTGGACGCTCGACGGCTTCAGGGTTACGACCTTCGCGTATGTTTCGAACGACCATATTTGTGATGATGTCGCTCATGAGGATACACAGGAATGGAGGTGGTCAGTCTGAACCTGTCAGGATGCACAACCCAAGGATGAAGTTGGCAGGTGCGACTGTAGCCGACCAAACCGAGTGCGTAATGCTCTACTACCTTCTGGGTATCTCTGACATACGTCGTTCCTAGGGCCTTCATGGACCAAAAGCGGGCGCTCGAAGCAGAATACAATGAGCTCAACGAGCAGTACCGCGAGGCCCAACGCGAGTTCAACGCAGCGAAGAGAGCTGGAGAAGGATTCACGGTACGTGCGGGTGTTCGGATGATGGCGAAAGTGCTTACCCTCTCCTTCAGTCACAGGCGCGGATGGCGAACACGAAAAAGCGCCAGATCGAGACGAACCTGCACGCACTTCGCCAACAAGCAGCGCAGGAGGATCCCACCTCGGATATCGGAGCTCTTGAGGCTGCCAAGGAGGTGCGTTTCTTCTGTTCCTGTGCTTGATATGTCTGACTTAGAGAGTGAATCAGGCTGCGGAGAACGAGAAGCGCCAAACTGTGGAGCAGTTTGCAGACATAAACCAGCAGAAGGCGGCCATAGATGCGGAGCTCTTGGAACTCACGAACCAGAGCAGCGAGCTCAAAGCTCAGATCGAGGCATTCTTCGACGGCACCCGGGGCATCGAGGTATGTGATCGCCGCACTCGCGCGGGTTACGTGGCACTGACGACGTGCAGGATCAGTTGTCCGCTCTTGCGGAGAGGCGCGTCAAGCTCAATGCGGACAAAGCTCATTATCAGGAGAAGCTGCAGGATGAGCAGGCTCAGATCGATGTCCTGCAGGAGGCGGCGGACGTCCTCACGACGGAGTTTAGGGTGAGTGTCTGCATTGGGCGTGCCAGTATCCCGCTGATGTTTCGTCAGGAATGGACGAAGAAGGCGCTCGAATATTGTCCGCGGGTCGAGAATCCGCGCAAGGTTAGCGAAATTGAGCGCAACCTGAGCGCGATGCAGCACTCGTTGAAGGAGCGCGAGAGGCGGCATGGCAAGAGTGTCGAGGAGATGACAGTGGAGGTCAATAAGGCAAGGGCGAAGGTCGACGAGTTGAAGAACGACTTGAAGGCGATGAATAGGTTGAACAAGGTACATTCCGATTTGTGAAACTCATCGAGCTTTGCTAATGTCGGATGTAGCAACTCAAGTGGTCGTTGACGATGCGCTTGACCAAGTGGCAAGAATTCCGTCGGCACATTGCGCTGCGGTGCAAGTATGTCTTCCAGTACCATCTGTCGCAGCGCGGATACTACGGCAAGGTGCTCTTCGACCACGACGCGGGTACCTTGACCTTGAAGGTGCGCGTTCTCGCTGTCGCCTTACTTGACCAACATGGAATTGAGCATCGCGCTTTTAGGTCCAAACGGACGACCAAGCCATCGCGAAGGGTGGCGGGAGACAGGAGAAGGACCCGCGCTCGCTGAGCGGTGGCGAGAAATCGTTCTCGACGATCTGTCTGCTGCTGTCTTTGTGGGAGTCGATCGGATGCCCGCTGCGCTGCCTCGACGAGTTCGACGTGTTCATGGACGCCGTCAACCGGCGTATCAGTATGAGGATGATGGTGAGTTGTTCGACATGCGTCGGTGGAGGGGACCTGATGTTTTTCTTAGATCGACACGGCGAACACTTCGGATAGGAAGCAATATATCCTGATCACGCCGCAGGATATGGGCAATGTGTCCATCACCGACTCAGTTAAGGTGCACAGGATGTCGGATCCTGAGCGTCGCGCGGTCAACTAGACGAACTTTGTTTTGTGTGCCTTCTAAATTTCTACTAACTCTTACTCTACCTTCGCCTTATTGTACACTACAGTTCTGACCCTTTCTTGACTAGAATATTGTACCCCGCTTGTATCTCTTGAACTTGCTTGCTTGTTGCATCAGGTCGAGTGACTTGATTGACTGTGTCCTCACGCGTCACCCAGCGTGCACTGATGGTCCACGTGATCGTGCTGGCGTCTACGCGACGTCATCGACACCGCTGCCGGGCAAACGCGTCGCCATGCAAGTCCCTTCTTCGTTACTCCCACCTCCTTGCCATCGTCCTCGCGTTCACACAAGATGTCTATATCCACCGCAGCGCGCGCTATGCGCATTGTTGCTATCCCTCTAACGTGTCCAGCTGGTGACGCGACGCTCAAATCTGCGGCGCCGCGCACCATGCTTACTTACTACCACTTCCAAATCTCGAAGCCCCCCAAGTCATCAGGGAAGAAGAAGGCGGATGTGCAGGGGAAGACTGAGCGGCCCCACTGGTGGTCGCAGCCCGAGGAAGGGTGGAAAAGCTGGGCGACGGACAAGGCGGCCAATACGTGGGCAGGGTTTGGCAAGGCGCGCGAGGGATCGTGGCAGGTGCGTTGAACATTTCTCTCCTGGACAATACGTTCTGATTTTCGATGTGCTGTACAGTTGAAGACTTACGAGTATGGGGAGCGGCTAGTGGACCGCATCGACTTCGAGGAGTTGGCGCTCAAGGGAATTGACCCTTCCATTGGGCCCACCATCACACATCCTGACGTTACCGGGAGCGAGAGCAGTGGACCGAAGGTGTCGGAGAGCGTGCGTATTGCTCAAGTGTGCTGGTGGTGATCTGGACTGATGAACTGTCTTCTAGATATCCTTGCTGTATCCCTCCTCAGTTCTAAGCGGACCTGGGACGCTTGCCCACCTTAAGTCGTTGATTGATCACCGAACACCACGGCACAAGAAGGGCTTCATCGTCTGGATGATTGCTGCGCCGCTGACCGCACCCTTCATGATTATCCGTACGTGTGCCTTCTTCATGTGAGCTGCCGGTGAACTGACAGCCTCGCAGCGATCATACCTAACCTTCCCTTCTTCTTCTGCGTGTGGCGCTCCTGGTCACATTACCAGGGTACGTCCACCCTTCTTATTGTGCTCCTTGCATGCTCACAGTATAATTGCAGCATGGCGTGCGTCGCAATACCTTCAATCTCTCATCGACAGCGGGGCAATACACCCGGAGCCGAGCGAAGCGCTTGACATCCTATATCGCTCCTACCGGCCCCCATCACGCGAACAACCCACCGTCAAGGAGCAGGAGGGTGATGGCAAGACCATTGTGACAAGAGCGAACCCAGACGTGGACCTGCTGCTCACGAAGGACTCCGTGCCGGCCATCCTGCAAATTCTGAACCTGAAGCCGTCGGCGGAGGCGGACCTGTACCGTGCGCTCGAACAGGCGCGCTTGAGATTGAAGAGGGGAGAGGTGAAAAAGCCGGAGGCGTAGGTGCGCAATAGGTGCAGGCGGGCGTGAGCGATGGATGCTGGTCGGCGTGAGCGACTGTTGACTTGCGATGGTTGCTAGTCATGGACTCGATTGGTTGGGACAGCACGGTCAATGACCTTAGAGTACCTATATATTGTTGTACTTGACGGTGCGATGGTCCGCCGGTCATAATGGTGTATACATGTAGAAACCTCGTGTCGGTTTGGGGTTGGGGTCTCCGTTCAGACTCGGAGAGGACTCGCCTCAATTCGATTGAGGAAGGACTTATCGTGCGATTCGAACTTGGGGAGGCCTCATTCGAATGTATGACACTGAATAGGTCATTGGCGCTCGGGAGTCGGAGACATGGAACAAAGCCTTCCAAATGCGGATTATGATGCAGCTGTCACATGCCACGTGCGAGCTCAGCGTGGCTCAGCGCTTGTCTTGTCCTGAACTTTGCTGGGATTTACTTCTCGGTCATCGCGGTACCTTCGAGGCACTGCAAGTCGAAGCCCTTCCTCCCTCTCACAATTGGATTTTACTTACGCTAAGTTCTGCGTGAGCCTCCGACTTACGTCCGCCCCGAACGCCTTCCACTCTACGCAGTGCCTTGTCCTATAACTCGGCTGTACCACGGGTCTTAGACTGGCTGCATTCTGATTTGAACATTGCGCAACGCACTCATCGACCACCTCCGCGCACTCTGCCCCGTCTGCATCATGGGACCACTGCTAGTCTCGAAGGCGGTCACTCGCACCCACGAATCTCCCCCGCACCGACGATTTTCCTGAACTCGCCGGAGATCATGCATTCATGGCCTCCTACTTCTTTGCGGTGAATCTTCGCCTTTTATTTGCCCGTGCGATGGTAGATGGCCCTCTGCGGGTAGTATAAGTAAGGAGGGCGGCGGTCGCAGATCCACGATCTCGATATCCCTCGCATCCACCGCATCATGCTCAGCATCTCGGCCATTTCTCTTCTTGCTGCAGCTTCCGCCGCGCAGGCGGCCACTGTCCTCTGGGATGGCAGCTTCGACCAGTTCTCGACGACGGCTGATATCGACAAGTGTGAGTGTCGCTCTGTACTTGAAAGGTCCCAACGGATGCTGACAGGAAGATCGCGTGCAGGGTCTTGGGCGAACCAGGTTGGACCGTACCAGTGGGTAAGTGAATGTGCATGGCTCGAATGCGAGCACGCTTGACATATTTTCCTCGCCTGCAGTACATCCACGGCCCCGGCGCTACGTCGGATTACCTCGCCCTCGACGCCTCGTACATGAACCCGGCTGGCAGCGAGAGCCATGGCGTCAAGGTTACGATCGACGGGACGTCGAACTGGAACGGGCAGACCATGGAGCGCACCGAGCTCATCCCGCAGACAACGGCGAACCTTGGGGTGAGCCGCTTACTGTTCGAAAAACGCTTGTCAGCTCACACGTCTTGCAGACCGGCAACCTGCTGTACCACTTCTCCGTGAAGCACTCGGACGAGAACGCCCCGGTGGTGAGTGGATCCAATATGCTTGAACAAGTCAAGAAGGACTGACTGGGGCTCGTGATGTAGTCTTCTCTTGAACACCAGGTCGTGTTCTTTGAAAGCCACTTTACCGAGCTCAAGTACGGCGTGAACGGGGATGACGACCTGCACTGGTTCGTTGGCGGAACCTCGCAGTGGAGCACGCCCTTCGACGCGGACACGTGGTACAACTTTGCCTACGATATCGATGTGCGAATGGTCTCGGGCCTGCTCATCCAAACATGGCTGACAATTTCCCTTTCAGTTCTCCTCAAGCACCGTCAGCCTGTGGACCTCCACGGATGCCGGCGAGCTCGAGAAGGTCGCTGGCCCTATCTCCGCGTCTACGTCGACCAACTCGGCCGACTGGCACCTCGGGCGTGCTCCGCCTTCAGACGCAAAACGATGTCGAGGACTGGTACTTCAGCGGTGTGTACGTTGAGGACGCGCCCATCACCACCTCCATTGCCGGTGCTGCGTGAATGTCACGTCTACTTGGAGGTTGAGGCGTACGAGCTGTGTTCTATTGGGAATAGTTAAATGTGTAGACTATATGAAGTCGGGGCAGCATATGAGAAGATGGGTCCTTATGAGTCCAAAGCAACGCTTGACACGTGCAGTCTCGGTGTTCAACTTCGTCTTCCGTTTCCTGTCCGTTTCCAGGTTCAGGTTGCGTTCCGACAATTATCCACGGCATCTTACAGCCCGCCATGCGCGTCACTGATCCGAGCGTCATAGTTACTGTGCCTCGACGGACTATAAAAACAATCAACGGCCGTTCCTGGCTGTTTTCCATTGCATTTCTCTCTCTCGTCCCTCACCCTCATCGTTCCCTTTGCCTTCGTCGTTCCCCTCACATTCTTTCTTGAGTCCTTCCTTTGACGCCGTCCAAGATGATTGGCATTACTTTCGCTACCCTTCTGATCGCCTCGACCGTGCGGGCGGGCACCGTGGTCTGGGACGGTAGCTTCGACGCGTACACGTCTGCAGCGGACTTCGATGCATGTACGTTCTCTGGCTAATCCTGCGGATGGCTCTTCACGATTGATATAATCTACAGGGAGCTTCTCCAACCCGGTCGGAGAGTATCAATGGGTGCGTGATGAATCAAACAAGGGAGAGACTCATCATAACTGATGCTCACACTTGCAGTACATTCACGGCAGTGGCGACACTTCGACATACCTCGGCTTGGACCCCTCGTTCAAGAACCTTGCGTCCACCCAGACGAATGGCCTACGCGCTACCATTGATGGCACCGCACTCTGGAACGGCCAAACCATGGAGCGCACCGAGCTCATTCCGCAGACAAGCGAGAACCTCGGCGTGCGTCTTCTACACTCCCTTAGTCTCCGGCTCCTTCGGCGTCTGACCTGCTTTACCTGCAGACTGGCAACCTTTTCTACCATTTCTCCGTGTCTCGTTCCGACACGAATGCGCCTGATGTGAGTCTGGCCCTTGGGACCGCGTTGCCACCCGCTAACCCGCACCTCAGTCCTCGATCGAGCACCAGGTTGCCTTTTCGAGAGTCACTTCACTGAGCTGAAGTACGGAGTGGGCGACGAGGACCTCCACTGGTTCGTTGGAGGCACCTCACAGTGGAGCACAGCCTTTGACGCGGGCACTTGGTACAATTTCGCGTACGATATCGACGTGAGTCATCTTCTCCTGTTCCCTTTTGCGATACCTGTGCTGTTTGGGGGCGATTGCTAAACAAATATTTGGTCCAGTTCGACGCGGGCACGGTTGCATTGTGGCTTCCACCGCTCGGATGAGTTGACCCAAGTTGTCGAGCCCGTCTCCGCGTCCACCTCGACGAACTCTGCGGACTGGCATGTCGGCGTGCTGAAGCTCAGCACTGCGGCTGTGACGGAGGACTGGTTCTTCAGCGGCGTCTACATCGAAGACGCCCCTGCTACCACCTCGGTTGGCTCCGGTTCGTCGTCCGGTGGCTCAGAGACAAGTGCGGCTGGTGAGTAAACTGTTGAAGGTGTGCTCGGCTCTTGACTTATGATGTGGCAGCTTCCACCTCCGTTGTCGCTTCTACTTCTGCCGCTGCCTCCACGTCGGCTGATGCCACGACTGAGATCGCTTCGTCCTCGGCAGAGGCGACCTCCACGGTCGTCGCCGCTGCTCCCTCAAGCAGCGCTGTTGAGACCTCCGCTGCTGCATCCACCACTGCTGCCGCCACGTCTGCGCCCGCTGAGACCTCCGCGGCCTCGACCAGCGTCGTTGATCCGTCTGTCCCTGCCGATTCGACCTCTGCCATCGAGACGACCTCTGAGTTTGCTGAGACCTCTACTGCGCCCGCCTCCTCGTCGTCCGCGCCCATCGAGTCCTCAGCGCCCGCCTCCTCCGCGGTTGAGACGAGCGTCGCCGCGCCGTCGTCCGTCGCCGAAAGCTCTGCGCCCGCGACGTCCGCTGCTGAGACCTCTGCGCCTGTAGAAACGTCCATCGCAGCCTCGACCTCCGAGGCGGCCACATCCGCCTCCTCGTCCTCTGCAGTTGCGAGCTCTGCTGCCCCTTCGACGTCCGCAGTCCAGACCTCGGCCCCTGCCACGTCCGTCGCCAGCTCAGCTGCCTCCACGCCCACCGGATTTAGCTCCTGCACGGCCAACGCGAGCGGCGTTGTTGACGCTAACTGCTGCATGAATGGTCAGTTTCGTTGTCTGATCATTGTGTAATACCATCATCAATGCCTTCCGCAGAGTACAACAAGTGCCTCGCCGCCTCCCAGCCGAACCCTGACTTCACGGGGTGCAGCGCGGCAAAGGACACCTGTATGACGAGCGCGACGTACAACTACAACATGGCCGGGCGCGCGAAGCGTGACGGCAAATTTGGGCGGCTCCTCCTTTGATGGAGTGAAGCTCTTGAAAATGGGGTGGTTTTGCTGCCTGCGTGCATTCCAGACGATCTGAGTGTCCTTCCATGATCTCGAAGATCAGAGACGCTGTCTTGACGGTGGCGTCTTTTTACTGCATATACTATTTGGTTGTAGCTATAGCTGCGAGATTGGGCTCCTATGAGCAGGACCAGTGCTAGCATTGGGGAAATATATGACAGGGTTGAATGGGCTCTTGCGTGTTCTGGGGCGATTCCGCCTCGCATTCAGTCAACTGTTTTGGAGTATCAGCGGTCCTCCCGCGGTACCGTTGACAAGGGGTCATATGCCTCGTCTATGAATGTATACATGCTGCAGGCTAAGACCAGGCAGGTAGTAATTTCTCAAGAGAAGACATCATGACAAACAGCAAGACTACTGCTTAATTTCCTACTGCTTTGCACCGTGCGAAGGCACGGCTGGGACGACAGTGAAGTTCAGACAATCGTTAGTAAAGTACAGTGAGAATAAGTTACTTGAGAAAGACATGTTGTAGTGTGTAAGTTTGCAGGCGACAGTGTAAATATAATGTATGAAGGAGTCCATGACTTGAGAAGACCAAGACGAATCCCTGGCGAACAGTCCATATGTAAGTAAGTGAGGTATTTTCATCAAAGACATCAGCCCCCAGACCAAAAAGCCCAATGGTGATTCTACAACGGGCAAGAGTCCTTTTATAGACAGTCCAGGAAAGCTATCTGACTCCGTGTGCGACCATGCAGGATGACGGGCACATGGTCGTTCATTGTCACGTGGTTGTTCAACTGCACGTGACCAACAGGCAGCCCGTGACCATGAACATCGCGACCTCCGATGGGCGCCTTCGCGCTCAGCAAGGGTGCGCCGGTGCGCAGGAAGCGCGCCTCTGTGTGATGATGCACCGTAGGAGGAGATAGGATGTGCGGTGCGGAATGCGGATGCCGTGCCTCTGACTGGGCATCCCGTGCCTCTGTATACGGGATCCGTGCCTCGACTTGCGGTAGACGTCCTGGGGTGTATGGGCGGCCGCCTTCGAGGCGCGCTGCGCTGTACAGTAGGTGCGCGTCGCTGCGTAGAAGCTGTGCATCGGCGTGTGGGAGGCGGAATTTGTGCTGCGGCAGGCGAAGGGGCATGGTGGTGCGCAGGCTCCGCGTCGCCTCATGGAAGGCAAGCTCGGCGCGCGTGCGTGGAGACCTACGTCGGCGCCTGAAGTTGTCTGCCAACCGTAATGAGGGAGCGCCCTGCGGAGTCCATGCTGGAGGCGTGACAGGCGAGGAGCATTCGCTCTCGGGGCTCCACGCGGACGAGGGCTCGAGCTCTGGGATGTCTTGAGGCGAGCTCGCACGGGATGGGGGTAGGGGGAATGCGTCCGGAAAAGGTAGCTCGACAGGTTCAACGGGTGGGCACAAGAGCGCGTCGTAGTGCACGAGGAGGTCCTCCTCGGTGATACCGAGGCGGTAATCGAGGACGCCGAGGAACTCGCGCTCGACCAATGCAACATCGCGCTTGCCGAACGTGCCAGTGTATGCGGACCAATGCGCGGCCTTGGGCGAGGTATCATTCGTGTACTACGTCAGACGTCAGGCATTAGCCTATCAAATGAGTAGAATCATTGAGTAGCTTACCTTAGACGCGGCTATGAGGGCGCCGAGGAAGACGCGCTGGTAAGCCCACTCGTCGAGGTCGATGCGCAGTTGTCCCCGCGCACGACGAATGTATACGAGCGCGACCAGGAGTACAGGCATTGCAACGCCCGAGTTTTCGATCACGTTGGACGCGAATGCGGAGAAGTAATGCTTGTCAGGCCTGGTCCAGAGCATGCCCGAGCGACTGCAAGAAATTGGATCGTCGATAGCGAAGTCGACAGCATCGCATGCAACGTCAACGATGTACTCTGCGAGCGGGAGTTAGAGATGTCTTTGAGGGAATTAGTGGCGAGTGGTGCTTACCCTTGACGGCCTGCGAGACATCGAGGGAGAGGAGGTCCATGAGAGCCGGGGTGTGGAAGATGGGGTCGACCTGGCTTGCTGGATGCACCGCCGAGCGGCGCACTGGTGTGAGGCGCGCCCGCTTGCGTGGTAGCAAGTCGAGGTCGCTGAAGTCCAGAGGGAGGCGACGGCAGCTCATGTTGTGTGACGTGCGCGAGGGAAAACAACAGGAACACCTATCCTTATCCATGCCGTATATAAAGGCGCATCGACCCGTGAGGCGGAACGGCAACGGAGGCGCTGCACACGGCCGTGCCTTGGCCACGAATGAGCTGATGTCAGGTTCTGCTTCCGTCAATTGCCTCAGCGCGCCGAGCTCAAAGACCCGGGGGAACGCACGCATGCGGAGCCCGTCGCGTAAAGGTCCTCGGAAGCACCGCAAGAAATAATTTTCTCTGTGTGAGCTTGTGCAAGGAAGGCGAAAAATTGAGCAAAGGTGTGTGGCGCGGCAACAGGGGGGCGCGCGAGGACCCCTGACAATACGCCCAGAGGCCTGCGCAAAAAATCGGCGACTTGACCTGTTTATCCGCGCCGATTTTGGCGATTCTTGGCCTGTTTTATCCGCGTTTTGCGCAGGCATAATCAAATTCTGGCCGGCCCGGAGGGCCGGTTGATGGCGGCGTTTGCCCGAACTCCCCAATATGGTTAATTCTCCCGAAATTCTTTGGTAAATCGAATATTTTTGGCCGTTCCTGCCCATTTCTATCCGCGTTTTTGCGCAGGCCTCTGGCCAAAATCTGACCGTTTTTATCCGCAAACTGCGGTGGCATCGATTTTTGGACTGCCAAATTTTATCCGCGCCTTGCGCAGGCTCTGGGCGTATGTCAGGGGTCCTGGCGCGCGCCGCACATGATCCTTCGTCCGTTGCGTGGCGAAAGACAAGGGCCGCGCGGCAATACAAACAATTGATCCTGATTCAGTAAAAGCGCCCTCGGGTTCCTGACCCCGTAGTTGCACCGTCCTCGGGCACCGGCATGATAGGGCTTCGAAATCCCTATTATGTAGGGCTTTGGGACTCTATAGGATAAGATAGAAAGGCCACCAGACTCTGACTTGGCAGGCTACTACACAGTCCAAGCCGTCCTGAAGCCAAGCGAGACGGATGCGTTCATTCAGCCCGCCGTGCTGAGACCCGTCCGGAACTTGCTGGCCAACATGGTAGGGGAAAGAGGTCAATGCGGTGGCAGTGCGCTCGCTGACGCCCGCGCTGCACGAGTGTGAAGGTCAACGGGGCGAATCACGTCCGAATTCGCAAGTCGTCGGTGCCTGGGTCTGGATCGTCCTCGACCGACGACCCGCCACGTTTGCACCTGTTCATGAACCAGTCAACACGGTGGACTTCCTCACCATGCGTGCGAAATTATGCCGAGGGCAGCCCTCGGTGCGGAAAAATTACCCATGCTCTTGTTGGCATTCACCAAGTTGAATTCGGGGCATGGGGTGCCCAAACCTTGAGAGTATCAATGCAACTATTATTCTACCCAGTACCTATCTCAGTACCAACAGCCCTAGGGTTATATCCGTAAATTACAGTGAGGTATAATTCCCGTAACGATAATGCGAGAGAAGACGAGGCCGATAGTGTGTGTGCAGTCGACATAAAGGA
>VDMD01000246.1:0-23738 GCA_007026445.1 Schizophyllum amplum | reverse complement strand
AGCGCGCTGTGGGAAAAGTGCCAGCGCTTGGAGGCCTTGAACGCAGAGATCAGAACGGAGAATCACTTGTTGAGCTGTGAGAAGGTGATGATGCGTGAGCAGTACGAGACGGGCGGGTCACCCGAGCGGTTGTTGGAGCGGGAAGGATAGTAATCTGCGGGGTATCGGAAGAGGGGCGGGTAGTGATCAGTCAATGCCATTATGAGCGCCCAGGCACATGGGTCCAGGATGAGCCGGGAGACCGCCAAAATTCAAAGTCCCTAGGTGCAAACGCCCTCGAGGGAGATTTGGACAGCGGACTTTGACTTTTGAACTTTTGAGGTGCGACCAGGTGAAAGCCGACGCCACAAACACTCGCTCTTTCTTCCGCGTCCATCCTACCGCACACATCGCCCAACATGTGCCTGATCTGTCCAACTGCAGGATGTCCGGATTACGAGCTGCTGAGCAAGGTCACGGTGTTAGGAATGGTGCGCGAGACGGCTGAGCTCCGGCGGAAACTGTGGCTGACGGACTGGAAAAGACATACACCGAGCTGCTGCACGCATGCGAGGAAGAAGAGGAGCTGTGGAAAAAGGCGTCGGGAAGGATTGTCACACTCAACAAGATGCGCACACGCTGGGGGGACATTTACATGGAGATGCTGCGCAACGATGAAGACGCTGTGGACGGGTTGCAGCATGCGTGCTCCACCGAAACCGGTCGCATGGCCACCGATGAGGAGGAAATGGCAGCCGGAGAAGGCGCGGGGCGCGCTGAACAAGTGGGTGGAGGAGGGTGGGCACGATCTGTGAGGGGAGGAGGGTGGGCAGGATGTGTGAGGGGATCGGCAAGCGAGGCGAGGTGGTGCCAGCCGTGGGAGATTTAGGAGTGGCTAAATAGACCCTTTAGGGAACGCAACCTGCTTCCCACACCCATTGAAACCGCATAGCCATGTGCCACGTTTGCGACAGCAGCGAGTGCGGAAGGCGCAAAGTGCTTACCCAAGTGCTCGAGATGGGAATGGTGAGCGTCAGATCGCCCTGGGTGACTCCCTAACGCAGCGCAGACGTACGCCGAGCTCTGGGAGCAATACGAAGCAGAAAAGAAGGCGCTGTGCGAGCGGTACCTGGAGCGGGGCCACTTGGCGGTGCGAATGAAAAACCTGGCAGAGCTCTGTCCAGAGGTGTTTGCGTCGGGAGAGGGAGATGACGAGGAAGCCGAAGAGCTGGAGGAGGAGGCCGAGGTGGAAGGCATGCTGTTGGTCCCTGATATCGAGGAGTGCACTTGAGCTCCATCTTGCCTTAGACCACCATCATCTCGAGCCGTCAAAGATGTGCAATCAATGCTACGACGCGGAATGCAAGCTGCAGCAAACCATGACGGAACCCGTGAGCCTTTATGTGCGTGGCCGAAAGGTTGCCTGTACGCTGCTGATGGGCAGCGCAGCACTACGTGTACGCCATGCGCGCCCTCGAGGGCATACGCCAAGTCAGAACCCGTGTGGAGATGGAAAACAAGGAGGAAGAGAGCAAGATTGCGATGTATAAGGAGCGCATCAAGGCTTGGAAGGCTGCGAACAGGAGGGGTGTCGGCGCTGAAAGCACCTCGAGCGCCGATCCATAGACCAGTGACAGATCGGGATGGAGGGGGAGCACGAATATATAAGGAAGGATGCAACGTGAAACCCATCTTGTCTCTTACCACCACCATCGCGTCGGACCAACAGCAATCGCAGCTACCGCGACCTCCGGCATGTGCCAGTTTTGTGACAAGAAGACGTGTGAGATGGCGCAGTTCATAGGACCGCAAGTGCACATCAGCGTGCGTAGAGGGCGCGCGTGGATCTTGGGTGCGCAGCTGACAACGAGATCAGGAATACGTCCGCGTCGAGGACAAGTGGCGCAAGATGCGGGCCACCAGAAAGAAGCGCGAGGAGGAGGAGGCCAACGTCCGCGATGAGATTGACTACTACCAGAAGGCGGTCAGGGAGTACGTGGATAAGAAGGACTCGTAGCATCCGCTGTGAGTGACTTGTCCGAAAGCAAGCACGCTGCTGACGGGCGACCAGAGAGTGAGCGCGCTCACCCGCATGCGATGCAGATATACACGCTGTAAGCGATGTTGAAGATACATAATGTTTACACCTGCGCGTCCGCCGCCCTGTCTTCTTCCCGAACAATCTGATGCTGCTCCTCCTGCTCCTCGTTGCTGTCGCCGTCTTCCTCCTCGTCATCCTCCTCCTCGTCATAATCACAATTCAGAGGATAATACAGCACATCCGAGTACATTCTCTCGAGGTTGTTCACAGATTCCTGCACATCCTCCAGGTCCTGCTCCAGCCGCTTGAGCAGCTCGCGCTTTACAATGATGGCTTGCGCCACATGGCAGAGAGGCTGGACAAGGCTGTCAGAGGTGTAACAGGTAGGATAGGCAGGGAGCTTCTACCGTGCCCGACTGGATCATAGAGCGCAGTTGTTGGTTGACAGCGCACGTCGACATGGTGAAAGCGGATGAGATGGACGATCGGGAAAAGGGGCGTGCGTCGGTCGCATATTGCCAATAAGATGACACCGCTCGCCACATTCTGCCTTGCGCCACCATGTGCCCTGCTTGTGCCGAACGCGACTGCGATCTGGCAAGAGCGTATCCAATGCAAGCATCCCTTGTGCGTGTTCTTTGCGTGGGGAGCATCCGCTTATCTGACCTGTGCTGCATGCGACAGGTGCAGGAGCTGCTGCAGCTCGAGGAGCAATTGCGCCTGACGCAGGAGCAGTACGAGTTGGAAAAAAGCGTGCTTGCGAACTTGAGAGAGGCCACCAGCTCGTGGGAGACAGCAAAGGCGCAGGGAAAGACGATAAGCGAGTGGAATGAGGAGTGGTTCAACGCTGGTGGGGCGTAAAAGGTGCGTGGGTGAACCTCGCTTGGCAGCAGCAGCTGATTGTTTGCAGACGCGCGCAGCATACAGGATTACATGACCTTAATGCTATTCGGTCTGCCCTGCGGCTCATCAGCCATGGCGCCCTCCGCCCTCTCCTCCGCGTCCCTCGCATCCGTGTCCTCAGTGTCGTAAAACGCTCGGGGATACCTGGTGTGAAGGTCGTTAAAGACCTTGCGCATCTCGCATAGCTCCTGGTCCAGCCGTTCCATGTTCCCGCGTTCCTTCTGCCTGGCTTCGGCAACACTGGCTGGGGTCTAAGGGACACCGTTAGTGTTGAGCTTGTAGCGCGCACATGTTCTCGCACCTTTTCAGCGCGCAGCATGCATTTCAATAGTCGAATGACCTCACACTTTCGATTCGTGCAGATAACACACATTGGCGGATGGGTTGTGGTGATGGTGGGATGATAAAGGCAGGTAGCGTATGCGATCAAGGCTTGATGGCTTAAATAATCGTGTGGCTGCTTTCTCACGCCTCCCAGGTTGCTTCTTACCACCATCCCCCGGCGCTCATGTGTCTTACTTGTGCTGCCCCGGACTGCGCGCTCGCGCAAGCGTTCAACCACCCCAACCGCAAGTCGTTTGTTCGTGTCCTCCATCCTGCTGGGATCACAAGCTCACCCTCTCAGGACATCGAAGCCGAGCTGCTACGCCGTGAGCTCAAGGAAAGGAGGAGCAAGCAGAAGGAGTGGCATGTGCTGCGGGAGCGCATGGAGAAGGCTATCAGCACAGTAAAGGAGTGGCAGTCAGCGAGGCGCAAAGGCATCACCACGACAGAATGGAAGACATCTTCGTTAGCTGAGATGATAACGGGCGAGGTGCGCCTCCGCAAATCGCAGCTCATCAGTGCGCTAATGGGAACCAGGACGCTGCAGAGACATTGGACTCGGCCAAGCGCCACGGAATCACCACGACCGACTGGAAGGCATCTCATTTGGCAGCAGCAGCGGACGACAAGGCTATGGTGCGTTTAGCCCAACAGCTGCTCATTAGTGCGCTAACATCAGGCAGCGCTCGGCGCAAGCGTGAACATCGGCAGCCACTTCCGGTATCCGCTGCATAAGCGCATCAGCCAAGCGCTAGTAGGATTGTTGACTGGCATACATGGGATGTGGCATAGACATCTCCGTTAGCATGTTAGCAGCAGTGACATGGTAGACGCGCATCACTGCTTGATTAGCTTGAATGACTAGCTTGCGCATGAGTAACCGCACATGATTAGCTTGAGTGATTAGATTGTGCATGAGTACCGGCACATCAGGATCGGGTACCCAGATAAGCGTGATATGCAGGGTGAGACATCAATGTAGCGCATCGGGAAGCATACCTTTGAGATGCCGAGCAATCATCAGATGACCCAATCTGGACCTGAAAGACGCCTATCAGTCGGCTGATAGATGCAGATCCAGTACCCAGATAAGCAGGCTTTGACTGCAAGATCCACAATGAATAGATGGTGACGGCGAGCAGGGCTATGGACTGGTGTACATAGACTGCAAGCGCACATCCCAATACCATGTTGATGGCCGGCTAGTCACATGCGCACAGTGTATGATTAGTAGTGCCAAAGCCATGTTACATGTAGGTCTCAGTAGTGCCGAGGTTGTAAGCAGTACCGTAAGCGGTACCGTAAGAAGTACAATGAGCACTGCCATAAGCAGAACAATGAGCGGTGCCGCGCACACCGTGGCTGATGGAAGCAGATCCAGTACGCATGCCAAGCCAGGTCATATACACCCCTTTGAGTTGCTCATCGAGTGCGTGCCAGGACACCCCGATTTGGACCCGCGAGAGCGTCCGGACCACGTTGCGCGATGACGAGATGGCCCCAACAGCAATCAGAAGAGCCCCGATTCCGACCCGCTAGATACCTATCGGGCGGCGGCAAGCGTCCGGACCACGTTGAGCGACGACGAGACGGCCCCGACAGCGATCAGAAGAGCCGAGGTAAGGCCGAGAAAGGGGGTGAGGGAACAGCCGGCTTGACGGGTGACAGACGTCAGACGGTTAAATTTCGGAATATTCTATTTTTAAGCAGTGCCAGGCTGAAGCAGAACCGGTTCTGCTAGCAGAACCGCGGGTAAGGTGGATAGGACATACGCTCAGCCAACGCACATACCTGTAGAAGCCTTGCTACACGCTTTCGCGTACGGACGAAGACGCGCTTGACGTCACGGGAGACTGTCGAGCGCGAAGGTATATAGTACTCGGGCCGTCCCGTCTTCATCAATGTCTTGAAGCCATCATCTTCCACGAGGGCGAAGGGACGGAAGCTCTGCGCCATCCACTTGACGATCTCCGCCCTGTCAATGATGTGAGCGGGGCATGCATGCCAAATCAACGAGTAAGCTCACTTTGTCTCCGTTTTGGTATGCTGACGTGTCGAGTAGGTTATCTTGCCCTTACCCTGCCGCTCGAAGATCGTGGTGAGCTTTCCGGACACATTGAGAGGCTTGGTGACCTTCTCGCGCGCGTTCTCCGCAGTGCCATGTGACGCCGCAACATCGACCGCCTCATCTCCCCAGCAGCGTCGGGCGTGACGCGTCATGTTACCCGTTGCGGCCCTGTCGCCGGTGGTAAGATTTCGCTTGACGGTATGCTTACACCCTTTGTTGAAGCAAGTGAAGATATGAGCACGACAGCGGGCTCCGCCCTTCGCGATCACATGGCCAATCTCGGGGACTGGCTTGAAGAACGCATAGATTGGACTGGTCCATCCGCGCATCATGCGTTCTGGTGTTTGGTAAGCATGGGCGGCTCGAACTGGATGTAACGCACTCAGTTCTGCTTCAGCGTCCTCCTCGGGCTCTTCAGTTGCTTCGTCTTCGGGTTCATCATCGTCTTCGAGGTCGGCTAGTTCGAGGATAATGTTGGGGTTCTTTGGTGACCGTTGCCGAGGAGGGGGCTCGTCAATGATCTCGATGACAGGCCCCCGACGCGACGTGCTTGGCGCTGGTGTGGGAGTCGGTGCTTGTGTACGGCCCTCTACAACAGTGATAAGTAGTGATACCAATGCTATATAGACCACGTACGTGAACCAGGCACATGCTCGGACACTGCTGTACTGGATGCCTTTGACGCTGTGCCCTTGCCCTTCTTTGGTGGGGGTTGTATAGGATCATCATCAGAGTCCGACTGCAGCATACGTCGTGCGAGATTGACCGGCACGCGCTTACGCTTCGATACATTGTCGGCCATGATGAAGATGGAGAATGATGACCAGTACTGTGGTACCAGCGTGATGTTGATGCTAACACGTGTGTGCAACTGTACAGCTGTTGAAATGTCCTTCGGAGCCTGCCGTTGGCCCCCTCTGGTGCAAGGGGTCTGCCGGGGTGTGGGGGTCACCTCCTGGATGACCCGCACCCTGACCCTGGGGGGTCAGGGTGCATAACCCTATGGGGTTACCCTGACCCCTGCCATTGCCTAAGTATCGCTCCCCTCGTTTCCTAACTATGTGCAATGGGTCGTGGGAGATCATAGGAGTTGAACAATGTCCTAACCGAAAGGTCTAGTGGCCTAAATTATGCTCAAGTAGGGTGATCTTTGATCGGGTGGCTGATCGCCTCGTGTTACGGCGCTGGAGCGTCAACGGAGACACTTACGAACGTTCCGAGACCAGATTTGGCACAAAACAGGGTCGTGCACACCCTAATGACCTAACATCTAACCTGTTGGAGGAAAAAAATCTTGACGTATGCTCAAGATCACCGAAGGTAGTAAGGCGGCGGCAAGCGTCCGGACCACGTTGAGCAATGACAAGACGGCCCCGACAGTGATCAGAAGAGCCGAGGTAAGGCCGAGAAAGGGGGTGAGGGAGCAGCCGGCTTGACGGGTGAGAGACGTCAGACGGTTAAATTTCGGAATAATCTATTTTTAAGCAGTGCCAGGCTGAAGCAGAACCGGTTCTCCTAGCAGAACCGCGGGTAAGGTGGATAGGTCGCCCCTGCCGGGGACGACCAGGAGCCGAACGGTTCCGAGGAAGCTGAGGTGCGTGGCCGCGCGCCATGGCTGATGTACCGACGTCTGACAGGCTTCACACAGGACCGCAGCGAGGAGGAGAACGAGGAGGAGAGCGACGACGGTGACAAGGCTGTGCGGAAGAGCTCTCGGTGCGTTCATGAGCGCAGGTGCGGGAGCCGGCTACTAACAACCACATACGCAGCCTCAACACGAGTACCCAGAAGACGTCCGCCAGCAAGGGCAAGAGCGCCGCCAAGCCCATCCCCACCCCCAAGCCACCGAGCGTCGCCCTCGCCGGGAAGGCCGTCACCGGCGTTGCGAAGAAGGCCGCTGCCGGCACTTCGAAGGTCATCCCCGCCCCCCAAAAGCCCGTCACCGCCACCAAGAAGACCAACACCGCCAAGAGCGCCGGTCGCAAGGCCGTGGTCCACTCTACCCAGCCAGGGTCGGACGGAGAGTCCGACAGCGAGCCTGAGATCGTGCATGCAGGTGAGTAGCCTGCAACGGCGTTCGAAGGCGAAGATCCTGACGCGCACCCAGGCCACGACCGCGAGGACGAGGACGGGGACGACCCCATGTGGGGCTTGCCCAGCCGTGGCCGCAAGGCCAACCACATCGACCTCAAGGTGCCCTACGCGAGGGCCAGGGACGACAGCCCCGCAGTGCGCCCGCGCAAGGTCTTCACGACCGGCATCCGTGACCCCGCACCAACGCTGGTCGGGCCTCCCGCCAAGCCCAAGGCCAAGCGCGCGCCTCATCGTGCCAGCACCACACCCTCGCCGGCCCCCGGCGCCCCTTCCGCTCCCCCCACCCTGCCCGACATCGATTTTGCTTCGATGGCCGAGAACAGGACGGCGGCGGAGGAGACTCGCCTCCTGCGTCTCCTCATCGTCAAGCGTATTCTCCCGCTCGCGGATGAAATCCGTGACATTGCCACCGCCATGAGGAAGGTCACCACGGGCGGTGGGAGCAGCGTCAAGGTGAAGGTAGGTGCTGGAACGTCCAGCATCAAGACCGCGCGCGGCAGGGAGAAGAAGACGTCCGGGACGAGGGCGGCTAAGCGCAAGCGCGAGGACGGCGACGACGAATAGGCGGCGCCGTCTTAGGGCTTCGTCCGCACTCCCCGCCTCCCCTTCCAATCTCAAACGCCGCCGACGCTCAGCTTCGCCCCGCCGCCGGGCTCTTTCTTGTGGAAGGCTTGGCGTATTTTTTAGATATTTCTTGTGTATGTCTCCTGTGCCTCCTGGCCTTATATACAGATATGTGTTGCGCTGCCCCCTTGCCAAATCGTGTGAGCAGTATGAATAGCCAGGTAAAGGATTGAAATGAGTGAAGGCAGTGGTGAACAAGAAATAAAACCATAACAAAGCGGACGAGCGGTAGCGAATTCGGGAAGACAGGGCACACAGCGGACGAGGGATGACTGGACATGGCAAGGACCCGACTGCGCTGAGGAGTACAAGGAGGGATTCCTGGATCGACGTCGATGGCCGGGCAGAGTCAGCAAGCTGGTTGGGTGCGGACGTGGAAGCGAACGTTCAAATGCCTATTCAATCGCACAGATGAAAGTAATTACAAACAAAGTCCATGAGCGCCATCGCACTGACCGGGAAGTCTGTCGCGTCGTGATCACCCATCCAGCGAGCCATACCCTCCGCATCCTCCCAGTGGTGACCCTGGCCGACGACATTGAGGGTGGCCATGGCCTGCAAGCAGAGGTCGTCCGAGCCGTGCCGAATGGCCCAAAACATCGGCAGGATGAGGTTGCGATGCCTATGGACGCCATCCTTACCCGTGAACTCTGGGTGGAGGGTGTCGTTGCCCATTGACGGGAAGTGGCAGATGTAGCACGGGCCTGGTTTCTTCTTTTTGCTGTAGTGCACGTTCGTGCGCACCGTGTAGAAGGCTTTTTTCTCGGCCTTGGTACGCAGCGTTGGACAGGCGTGCGGGTCGTGGTTGAAGTCGTGAACCTTTTCCGCTAGCGGGTGGCCCAACAGTCGGTACACCAAGCAGTGGCCGCACGCCTCGTCCGCGTAAGTCAGGAAGCGGGCGTAGCGACCGAGCTCGTCCGCCTCCCTACCCAGCCTTTCTATGGTCCGATCCTCCGCTATCTCGTGCGCGGGGCCAAAGCGAGCGGTCAAGAGGTCCCGCACCTGCGCGGACGTGTGAACGTTGGGCATGTACTGGGAAGGCCTCAGGGGCTGGACAAGAGGCACGTTCATGACGTCGATCGCCAGCGCAGCGTCCTCCCGGGCCTGAGACAACGTCAGTAGCTGGACGCCCGGGAGTACGAGAAGAGCTCACCTTGGCCGGTTCCTTGTGGCGCTCGATGCAGAAGATGCACCGCTCGCAATCCGTGAGCTGGTAGCAAGCCTTGCCGATCCCGTCGTTGAACGTTCCGAGCGCGTACCGGATGCACCGCTTGGGATCCTTGACGCTCAGGCTCCGCATGTTGTACACGATGTGCTCCATAACGTGGCTCCCGCTGATGTCCTTGATGACCTGCGACTGGCCCCAGTTGGGCATGCTGCGGTAGGGGAAGATGGCAGCGAGCGCGCGTCGACCATCCCTGGCCGCCCTGCCGGTCTCCTGAATGTAGTCGACGGCGTTCGGCGGAGTGTGGACATGGGCGACGTAGCGGACGTGAGCGTAATCGTTGCCGGCAGAAAGCGCGTTTGTGGTGATGATCCCGAGCTTTTGGCCAGACGTCCAGCGATTATATATGTCTGTCTGCATTTGCGCCGTCATATCCTGTCCCTTGTCCGCGCTGAGGCCGTGGAAGACCTCCAGATCCAGCAGAGCAGCCAGCTTTTGTCCAGCCCCGATAGAAGACACAAATATCATGTAGCGATCCTCAGGCTGGGACAGCAGCTCGCGCACGTCCTTCAAGATCGGTTTCACGAGGTGCTCCACCTCCTTGTAAGGCGACCGCAAGTCGTAGGCGATCTCCTTGCGGACGCTCAGACCACGTATCATCAGAGGATTGTGGACGGCGAACTGCTCGGTGAACCACGGGACGGACAGAGGGGGAATCGTCGCGGACATGAGCACCAGGGGGCAGGGCGCAAAGCGGAGCTCGTGGACGCTCTGGAGGCACTTTCGGAAGTTTTGAGTGACCGCGAGATGGATCTCATCCACAATGATGCGGACGATGACGAAGCCGGTGGCGAGCAGGACCTGAATGGCCTCCCGCCAGTGGTGCTTGGAAGCAACGTCGACGGACACCAGGACAATCTGGACGCGCCCGGACAACACAGTCTTTCCGCCGGCCTCGAAGGCTTCGAACGGGACCCCCATGGCGGTCAGCCGGCGCTTCCAATCCTCTAAGAGCGCCCTGAGGGGGATGACGATGACCGTGATGCCGAGCTCAACGCGGGACGGGAGGATGGCGATGAGCGATTTCCCGGCGGCGGTCCGCAACGAGATAAATATGTCCCTGTCCAGCATAAGGAGGGCGATGATGGCGGCCCGCTGCTCAATGCACGTCCATGTGGCGGTGTTGCGGTCCAGAAGCTTGCGGACAATCAACAGCATGTCGTCCTCAGTGATGGGCTGATGCGGATCGTACGGCGGATCAAGCATGAATTCAAGGCCATTAGGGACAGGGAAAACTGCGGACGAGCGTAAGCGGGAGGGGAATGGATGGGCATGGCATGAGCGCACTCACAAAGAACAGGCTTGAACATGGGGGTTGATATCTGGTGCTGGGCGGGAATGGCCGTACGCGAGGAGGACAACGTTGGTACGGCGGTCAGGGGCTGGGACATTGGACGCCTGGGACATATGGTAGGCGGATGTGAAACCGACTGGACAGAAGAAGTGGCTGCCAGGGAGCGGAGGCGGGACGTCGACGGCCGATACCGCGGGGACGGCGGAACGTCAAATGGATGGCCAGACCTAGTCTGGCTTGACTGCGGAGGCCGAGACAATCCCGGGCGCACGGCAGCCGGCCTGGAAGCTCCTGGGGAAGCGAGGGCCGAGTACCTGGGTGGAGGTGATGTTTGGGCATCAAACATATGAATCGGAGACGACCGCTGGGGCCCGGGAGAGGGTGTCACTACGAAGCCGTTAGCACCGACGTTCGCCAGAAAGACAACTGCCGTAGCGCACCATCCTCTATGCCTTCCATGGACACGTCCGAGCTTGCACGTGGCCGTGGTGGGTTGCGCCAGTTGAGCGCCGTCAGGGGCCGGCGGACGGACGGAGAGTCAGCTAAGGCAAACATAACATCAGCATCGGGCGAAACACAGGCGACGAGGAAGCACTGACGGACGGGGGAGAGGGGCCACGATTCCGGAACATGGACCTCTGCGCCCAAAACAGTGAGCACGGCAGAGCAAAGCGTCAAGGGAGGGGCCCATACCTGGAAGCGAGAACGAATGCACGCTGGGAGTGCCGGAGGGCCCAGAATGAGGCTGGGCTCCCCAGAACACATCCTCCTCATCTGCAGAACGTCAGCGACTGCAGGCGAAGACGGCGAGCACACGACACTTGCCTGGATAAGACAGGTCTGAGGGGACGGGGACCCCTGTCGTATCTGCCAATGTCAATGAGCGAGCTTGATCAGCGGACAAACCAACGCCAGTCCTCACTGGAATACGCAGTCTGAGCGTGACGAGAAGGGCCGGCCGGGAAGGAGGGCGGAGGTGCATGGAAGGAGCTTCCGGACGCAGGTGGGCGCTCGGCGTGAATGGCGGGGGTTGCGGGAGACATCGCGCCCACCAAGGTGGTGGAATTGGAGACCTGCTGTGCCGCGAGATCGTCGCTCGCCGTTTGCGCCGACTGCGGCGGATGATCTGGTAGATTCGCCTGCGCCGGTTGCTGTGGGGCAGGGTGTGCCACAAGGCGGTTCAACATGGCCTGCATGACCCGCTGAGACTCGACCAGGCTGTCGATCTGGGCGCCGAACGTGCGAAAAGCGCCAGAAAAGAGCTCGACCACGCCCGCCAGAGTCGCAGGAGGAGCAGCAGCCTCAGCGGATGAATGTGCCTCGGCATAGTGGTTCGTGGTGCACTGATGGTACGGCAGGCCCTTGCCGCCCGGGCACAGGTGAGCATTGCGGCAGTGCACATCGCTGTTGTCGGTGAACGCCCTCATTGTATCCTCGTCCGCGCCGACGAACGTCTGCTGGGAGAGGCCGTAGTGTGCACGTCCGATGGGCTTTGAATGGCCAGCCTGATTAGCGTCGACCTCTTCAGCGTCCTCGGCGTCCTCGTCCCGCTGATGGAGCAGCTTGCGCGCGTAAGCGATGTAGATGTGCCGGTAGTCAGCCACCGTGAGCGCCCAGCCGCAGACGCCCATGGCGACCGCTGTCATCGCTTTGCTGAGGTCGTCGGTCGTGAACAGGCGACCGAAGTCAACGAAGAGCATCGTGTAGTAAAGCTGGGTCACCTCCGCCGCTCGCTCGGGCCAGACGATGGGGGCAAGGTAGGCAGCGATGGGATCCAGGAAGAGAACCTTGCGGAAGATGACGTCGCCCGTGACGGCGTCCAAGGAGTTCGGAATCACCTTGTCCTGCTTGTGGTGGCTCGTCGTCTTGTTGTAGCGCCGGATGATGCAGGGACGCTTGCCGAACATATATAAGTTCCGCAGGCGCTCAGCGGTATTACGGTACATCATCGCGGTGAGCTCAGTTCCCCGGGGGGACCTCCGCTGCCCATCTGCACAGCGACCATGAGCGCACGATCGAGGTCCGCGAAGCGGCTGAGAAATTTGCGGGCGGCGAGGACATCGATTTTCCCCGTCGTCCGATCCAAGAGACCATGAGCGGCAAGCACCCGAGCGCTGACGTCCTCGAACTGGTCCCGAATGGCGGGTCGCATGGGATCTGCAGCCGTGTAGCCGTTGTCCCGATTCTGCGGGTCGTCGCCGAGGTCGTCGTAGCAGAGGTCGGTGTCGACGCCAGCCGTGAGGTACTCATAGGACGAGATGACGTTGGACTGGATGCGGGCGACGATTGCGCGGAGATGATCTAGTGTGAACTTGCGCCCGCGGTAGAGGAGCGCCTGCCAGGTCTTGGTGTCGGTCCACCAGATGCGCGGGACGTTGATGGATGAGTACGCGATAGCCGTCGCGTAGTGCTGGAGAGAGCGCACGGACGCGAAGGTGGTGAGGCGGGCCTCTTGAACATACGGTGCGAGCGCATGCGCTTGCGCAAGCTGAAAGCCAACGGTCTGGTCGCCGGAGGCGGCCATCTGGCCATGGATCTCATACACGGCAGTAAGCTGAATCGCCCGAGTGAGCTTGGCGAGAATGCCTGTGAGGTTCTGCGCTTCGAGAAAACTGCCGTCTTTCTTGAGCGCGAGCAGGGTTAGGCAGGCCATCGTCGGGTCCACCAGCGACTGCGCCGCGCTCTCCCTGCCCCACTCCGTAACCCAGAGGGTGAAGAAAGCCTCGTGCAAGTCCTTCAGCTGAACGCCGGATCCGGCACTGAACTTGTCGCGCATAACGTCAAGGGCGGCAGAGAGCTCGGGGGACAATGGTATGCGGTAGGTGCCAGTGGCATTGCGCAACAGGATCGCAAGAATGTTGACCACCGGGCGGACGTACGCGGCCAGACTGCTGTCGTGCTCCTGCAGCCGGAGGAGCGGTTCATGATTGATGCCCCTGAAGACCGGTCAACGACGCCTTTGAGAGTGAGGAGGACGGAAACGCACGTTCGAGCCGGCTCCGCCGTGTTAAGCGTCTGCAGAACCAGGAGGTCCGTGAAGGGCAGCATCTCCGTCGCGCTGTTGAAGTACTCCAGCACCTGTTTGGCCAAGCCCGGAAACTCGTCAGCGGCAGGATACGCCGAGGCCGCGATGAGGACCTGGATGTCGTGCCCTGCCACATGCCGATGCCATCCCGTGCGCGCGAGGAGAGGACTGATAAGACGCTGATTGCGCTCCTCCGTGCGTAGCTTCTGGATCTGATCAGCCTGAAGCTGAACCAGGGCTTTCACGAGCGGGGCAATGGCAGAGCTGGTTTCCTGCGTGATGACGCGGATGTAGCCTTGGTTCTGCAAAGGACGCTGAACCGAACAATCCATAAGGTACGCGTTCGGCCGCGCAGAGCAGTGGTGGGTGCAGTGCTTGACGACCTTGTGGCGAGACTTCCGATGGAAGACGCAGGAGCTGCACCCGTACGTAGCGTGCACCGGGATTCCAGCGATGGCTGGCCGTGGCACGATAGAAGGGGCGATATCAGGGAGGCCATCCTGGACGCCGAAGCCCCGGAGCTCGTCCACGAGTCGACGCAGACGATCACCCGTGTCCGAACGACCCTCCGACGCGTGGTGAGCAAAGTGCGATGTTAGTTTGGTGATGTCGACCATGTGCAGGCAGTGGCAGATCAGCACCCGAAGCTTGGTGTTGAGCTTGACAGAGAAGCTGTTCATGAGATCCGTGGTGAGGATATCCGGCGACTGCGACAGAGCATCAGCTGGGACAAGCGGAGGACAAGGCGTGGACACACCTCAGGCTCCGATACGTCCGCAGCGGGTGTGCCGGCGGCTGATTCAGGCGGGTCCTCCGCGGCCTCGTACTCGGTCTACACAGGATGGTGAGCCGTCTGCAACGCGAAGAGAGCAGGCCTCGCACCTCTGGGTCCTCCATGTCAACGTCATCCATCGCGGCGAGGAAGGTGGGACTCGAAGGGAGCGGGTCAGAATAAAACGATGGAAGGCGCAAATCCAGGGTCATATATGGCGGAAAGCTTGTGACAGGATGATGAAATGCTCTGGCAGGTTCGGTAGTGCTTCCGAATAGGTGGATGAACGAATTGAGCGGTGCCTGCGACGGCAGCGCTCTTCAACGGTCATATCCGTTCTGGGGTCGGTGGTGCGCATCCGACGCTCCATGACCGTTCGCAGCGTGCAGTGGTGCCTGCGACACCGTGTGCTCATCCGCAAATGTGACTTTTGGGGTTTGTGGCACGCATCTGTTGCCATTGAATTTCATGGCCTGGCAGCGAATCATGGCCCGCGCGCAGCAGCGGCGATAGGCATTCAACGCTCTGGGAGTATAGACAACCCGCCCGTACAAACGCATAAATAAATACAGCGGTGCCTGCGACACCGTGTGTTCATCCGCAAATGTGACTTTTGGGGTTTGTGGCACGCATCTGTTGCCATCGAATTTCATGGCATGGCAGGGAATCATGGCCCGCGCGCAGCGGCGATAGGCATTCAACGCTCTGGGAGTATACACAGCCCGCCCGTACAAGCGCATAAATAAATACAGCGGTGCCTATGACGCGGTAATCTGATCCGCAAATGTGAGCTTCAGGGTTCGTGGCACGCATCTGCTGCCATTGTATTTCATGGGTTATCAAGGAATCATGGCGGCCGGCGCATCGATGGCAGGGTGATCTTCCGCGAAATGAACGAGGTTTGACTATTCTACGGTACAGAATTGCCTATTGTCTGGTTCGTTGCCGCCGCGCGCAATCTATTGGCCCACACGCCGACGCCTGACGCGTGGGGCCGCCTCCGGGTCCTCATGGAACGTGGAGCTGGAGCTGCGGGGGCGCTTCCTGTGCTGCCGGTCCTCGTGCGCATCCTCCTCGTCGCTGGTGCTCGGAACAAACACGACCGACTTGGGAGGCACCTTCTGGCGAGGAGGCGCCTTCGGCGCTTGCGCCTGATCCCCCTTGGGCGTACCAAGGAACATGGGACGATAGTTCTCACGGCAGTAAGCCGCCGCTGCCTGGCGCATCTCCGGGTCCAGGTCCTGGAGTTGAGCGTCGCTCAAGGCTGACAGCAGCTTCTGCGGGGAATGTGAGCTAAAAAGCAGTTGCAGGAGCAGCGTGGGTCGTGCGCACCTTGAAGTGCGCGTAGCACTGCTGCCGCGCAAATTCATTCAGAAGGTACCGCTCCTTCACCAACTCGCTCCCAGGCATATTCTCTGCGCCGAAAGGACCAGGCCTGGTGCCCCCAGCGAGAGCTTTGGTCATGGCGTACGACGAGTTCGCCAGAGCTTTGACGTCTCGCAGGTATGTCTCCCCCGCTGTCGTTCTGCCCCAGGCCTCGAAGCGGTTCAGATCATTGGCAGTGAGATTCTCGTAGACCTGACTGCTCCGCAGCTGATCTGAGGCGTTCGGGGATGCGGCAGAGCCCCCGTTGTGAGCCTGGGACCTGCGTGCGGAGCCCTGGGAGCCGGGCGGACGACGCGGCGTGGAGGCAGGAGTACAGGCACCTCCACCACCTCCACCGCGCGAGCGCCCCTCCTGGCCGTCGCCCCCATGGCGCCGACGGGAAGGAGAACTGGTGCTGCTCGGAGATCCACCACTGTCTGCGCGGGGAGACGTGGGATACGCAGACGTTGGGCGGGTGGTAGGTGGGGGTTGTGCCACAGGCCGGTGGGGGGCCGGACTCTCGCGCGAAATACGCTGGTCGTCCACTGGGGCTGCACGCCGCTTGGCCTGACGGCCAGAGGCAGCCGCCTGACCGCCTGCGGCGGACCCCGACGTATGCCTCTTGCCCACAGACTTGGCCTCAAAGAGCTCGAGGCCAGCAAACGGGGCGGGCCGGTCCGCAGAGTAATGGCTGAGGACATCGTAGCGTTCCTCCCATGGTGCAGACCGGTCGACGATGACAGGCGTACGAAGGCGATCAAGCACGATGTTGCGGAGCTGGGAGAAGCACTGGTGCTGGCTGAGGACCCTCACGGAAGTGGACGCCTGATGGTGAAAGACCAGAATGGAGTTGACAAGGTTCTGCACGTGCGCGGGGGTCCCTGACCTCGACTTTTTGGACGGATGGTTGGGGACGTTGAACGGAAAGATGGGGAACACGTCGTACAGCACGTGATCGATGAACTGAGTGGCCGTTGGCGGGAGAGCGGGGAGCTTCCCGGACTTCAGGCGAGCGCTCGAGGCCACATCGCGCTCGTACTGCTCCATTGCTTCAGGCGGTATGACAAACGGCTGAGCGGGAGCCGTAGTGTCGACATCGTGGGGCGCGCAGCCCACCTGCGTCGCCTGACTAGCCCTCCACAGATCGATGAGGTGCAAGAGGTGCGCTTTGACCGCTGCACCAGCCGGCGACAGCGGCCCAGATGGAGTGGCGAGGCACTGCGCGGCCGCGTTGGTGACCACCTGGCCGCGAAACAGCTCGGGATTGCACACGATGAAGCTGGCAACCTGAAGGTCGCGTCAGCAGCGGGCCTGACCACGACGCCACACGGAACGCGCACCTCAAAGATGGCCGCGTCTGCCGCAACGCCATGCGATCCATCCCGCCCTCCTAGAACACGTCGGGAGACGGCACAGATCCACTTGCGAAGCAAGGCGAGCGAGTCACGGTAGTCGGGCGTGTTGATGTTGCTCATCTGCACCTTGGTGTGGGGCAGGTACGTGTGCGCGCCGGCGACAAGGGTGTTCATGAGCTGAAGGATGGGCGTGAGAAGATTATGCAAGGCAATGGATGCGGGCGGCTGACCACATGGACGACATCCGTCAGATTGGCTGGAGCCTGTTTGAACCAGGTCATCAGGTTGCAGACGAGCGTCGGACAAATGAGCATGGCCGGAGGATACGTCGGTGTGAGACGCAAGTGCCCCATGTGCAGGAGGTGGGTGAGGCAGTGCGAAGCGATCCCACTGCGGCCCAGAAGTTCACGAGTCGCCTGAGGCAGCGATTCGCCCTGTTGAGCAAGAATCGCATTGGCGCGGAGCTGGTAGCGTTCCACAAATCCGTCCCTGAATGCACGATAATACGGTGCGACCTCGTCTGTGGGCAGAGGATCTGATAATCGTTCAACAACGCGCCTTGATGTGGAGCGAACAATAAACGCGCACCTCCTTTCCGATGGTTGTAGTAAGCGATTAGCGACGCCACATGCGACGGCAGGTCCTCGTAATCCCACTCGTTGTAGAACTCGTCGGAAATCTGCAGCAGCAAGTTGTACACATAGCGCTCGGCCTCGGTCAGCCGCGAGTCGGCGACCTCATCCCAGTCGACGAGGTACCCACTGACGGCCTTTACGGAGTCGGCGCGCCTGCCGCGCGTGCCAAACCAAGAGGGGAGGTTCGGAGGCCGGCCCAGAGCGTAAAGATAGGCAGCTTTGCTCCGGAGATGCAGGACGCGGAGCAGCTGTCATGCAGGCGTCAGTACCTCCACCACAAACGGACAGCGACAGGTGCTGACCTCAAATGGTGTCTTCGCCGATTCAAGTAAACCTGGACCGTCAAATATAACAGCAGCAACTTCGCGATCGTACATGCAGGGGATGGCGGACACATCGGCGAGGTAGCTGCGGACGTCCGGATGGTTGCCGAATATCTTTTTGACGGAAGGGTGGTAGGCCTTGCTGATGGCTTCTCCAGCGGCCTGCACTTCGTCCTTGTTGCCATGCACGTTGCCAGCACAGCGGATGATCTGGGAGTGGATCGGATCCTGCTGGGGAGCGATCTCATTGTTGCTGCCCAGGGTTTTAATGATGGTCCTCCCAACATCCGTCTTTTCCAGAACATCTGCAGGCACCGCAAGGTCAGCACAGAGGTGCGCAAACGCCGGAGCCCCAACACGCACCGAGGTCAAAGAGGCGGGCAGCCAGACGAGAGTGCTGCACAGCAAACTGACGCATGTCGTGTGTCCACTCGGACTCCGGTGGCACGAGGTTGACGCGGAACTTCTCCTTGAACTCAGCAGCGAACTGCTGGGTGCGCACCACGACCCGATGAGTTCCATTGGACATGAGAAGGGTGACGCCAGGGCGAACAAGACGCAAGACCTGCCGAGTGCCACCAACGTCAGTCGTGACGCTGGACATGTCGACGTCCGACTTGCGGACGAGAATGTTGATCGCATGGTCTGCATCGCAGGGAGCGTACGTGCCGGCGTCGAGGACGGGTTGCATGGTCTTCAAGATCGCTTTGTCGACGTCGCGCTGGCTGTCTTGCTTCTTCACGTTAGCATCGCAGCCCAAGCCGGTCAACGCGGCGGAAACGTCCACAAGGCCGATGACGCTGATGCGCTTGAGGTACTCGAATTCTGTCTCCTGGGACCCGTGTGAGCGACAAGGGTGCGGCCGAGGGAAACGGAAGACGAACGTGGTTGTAGGGACCATCTCCACGCCCCTTCGCCCCAGGGTCCACCTCCTTGTCCAGCACGGCCGGAGAAGACGGAACGGCGCCAGACCGGCGGCCATCCCCATCAGGCAAGCCTGCGGAAGAGGGCACGTCCTCGTCGTGGTCGCTGCGCGGCTCTTCAGGGAGCTGAGAGTAGCCTTGGGGCTCAACGATCGGCTTGCGGCGTTGGAGAATGGTCTGGCTGGGGTCGATGGTAAGCGGGTTGTGGGGGAGCAGGCCAGTCTAGGGGAGGAACAGATTGTCAGAGGCTGCCGGTCCGCAAAGAGCAACCGTACGCACAAGGCTGGGGCGCAGCGCGGCAAACAGAGGCTTCGAGCGTGAGGTGAGCGGCAGGCAGCGAGAACGGTAAGCGACGGGGCGTACCTCCTCTTCGCCCAACGGGGAGTGTGCGCCGGCTGGCGCCTGAGAATCGAAGAACTCCTGGCGGTCGTTGGAGCCAGACGTGTCTTGGTCAAGGGCGGACGACCCGCTGCCCTGGCCGCTCGGTGACAGAACAGGTGTTCGACTGGAATGGTCGGCGGAAGGGGATGACGCTGGGTTAGGCTGCATAGCAGGGTTTGGGTTGAGCGACGGCCGAATGGAAAGGGGAAAGCTGACCTGGGTCGGCCTGCTGCTCGCTGGGCTGGTAGTCGTCCACCGACGTGCGACGCCGCTGAAAAGACCTCCATCTTGCATTTGGGGCTCCTCCGTGTCGCGTAGCTGGTCGAGGTAGGACTCGTACCCCTCGTTGGACTCTAGGAACGTGGACGGGGATGCAGGCGGCTGATGGACTGTCAGATGCAAGCAAATGCGTACGAGAGGGGGTACCTGCCTGAGTGCTGGGCCAAGTCTGCGACTGCGGCTAGGTAATCAGCTGACGCCAACAGGTTCGAGTGTTCGTGAACACTGACGTTGGGGGACATCTGGGGGAGGCTGTGAGAACTTCATGTGCATGAAAACTGTGGATGATCTGCTCACCCAAGGTCCTGCAGTCTGGGGCAGGGGCGAGCTCAGCGCGTGCGGGTAACGACGTGGGCGAGACATATTTACATGTTCCTGGAAGGGGAGAGCAGGTCAGAGATCGATGCGCCCAAAGCACCATGGACGCGGCTCACCGGCAACGGGTTGTCCTCAGAGGACATGGTGAGGAGCAGACAGAAGGATGAGAGCAATAGCAGCGACCAACTGCGGATGGACGACGAGGGATATAAGACGGAATGAAAAAGGCGGACGTGTCAGCGGGTGCGAAGACAGGGCGAGCCCTGGCGAACAGTGGGGTGCTTGACAAAGATCCCGCGGGTGACAAATTGATCGCACCATTATTCAGGCAGATGAGTACAGGTTCTGATGGGCGGCTTGCACCACAACAAATTATTTACAATCGCACCCTGATCAATCGATTATCCGCGGACGCCCCTCCACCATACCGAGGCACAAGGCATGCACGTGATTGGCGACCTCGTTCTCTGTCGGGGTGTGAGATCGCGCCAGCAGAGTCAGTCATCCACGGCTGACCGGTTACACACGAAGTGGGGCAAACTGGCTGTGGAGGAAGGCAAGAAGGTTGACTGCCCTGCTGCTCCCCTCTCCGGCTTGGTCGTCCGCAAGCCACTGCGCCAGCGCTTGCGGGCTATCCCAGTTATGCCCATGGCCGACGACGTTGAGAGCATCCATAGCGGCGGTGCACAAGCCGCGGTCGATGGACCGAACCGCCCACAGAGCTTGAGGGATGAGGTAGAGATGATCGTGTTGGCGCTCAAAGAAAGGCAGACTGAAAGTGCGATGGAGGGAGCTGGGTATGTGGCATATGTAGCACACACGCGCCCCGTAGCGATGCCTGATATCTCTGCGGAGAACGTGAAAGTCTGGCAGGTCGGACGGCAAGATGGAAGGGCATTGAGTAATGGGATGGTCAACCGTGCCGGCTAATGGGAGAGTGCCGAACGTGACAAGACAGTGGACAACGCAGTGTCCGCAGGACTGCCTGAGCTTGAACAGCACATGAGGAACTGCGTCCTGGAGGGACATGCTGGGTCGAGGTTTGAATGAAGGAGAAACGTCACGTCAAGGGAACACAAGTCACACCCAGGGAAGGCAAGTCACACTACGCAGAGCGTGCTGCGTTTTCTGCGGACATAAAACTGAGGGTTTTGCAGGCAGGTACTTGAAGGGCGACACAAAGGACTGGTATACGGCTGACATGCTACCTACAGTACAGGACATGACCTTGCGCTGCCTCGTCCGCTCGCAGGCACACTCAGCCCTGGGTTCTGAACCGCCACCTGCTCTGCGGCTGACTGCTAGGTGCAGATCCTGCAGTTACACTGCGGCAGGGAGCACAAGTGACACTGGCACCAACCATGAGAGGACACGAAGAGGGGGACAGAGTCGCAATACTTGCGGAGGACGTGCTCGAACATGAGGATGTCCCAGTGCCAGCCATCCATCTCTGCCTGATTGAGTTGAGTGGTGACGGCGGCGTGCAGGGCCGCGTGACTCTGCGCCCGGTCCAACGCACTCCCGTGAGGCAGGCCCAGCCAACCCAGAGTGCGGGTGTCACCCAAGACGCACAAGTCCGCAAGCTCAAAGACTGTTGGCATAGGCGCCGCGTCACATAGGGCGAGGTCGGCTGCGATGAGAAATGCAGCTAATGGATCCATGGTCGGAATCCTCAGCGTGCGGATGAACCGGACGAGCTGGGAGAACGTGTACCGTTCGCTGGGCCGAACATGAGGACCGTGGTTGCGGATGTGTTCTGCGAGCGTGACCGCGTTCTCCCAACAGTGAGTGTAGTGCGCCCAAGAGCGGCCCGTCGTGCCAGTGTGACCTGATGGGTTGACGAAGGTGGTGTCCGTGTACTGGGGGTGCTGGCGACGAAATGCTTCGGCATCTTTGTCATCCTGGAACAGGACTGAGTGGGCCAAGGCGCACGGCGATCCAGCGAGGAGAAGTCGACCGATGAGGACGCTGAAAGCTCCGGACCGGCTCTGCACATTCTCGCGCGTCAGACAGCGACCTGGTGCTGTGGCGTGTAGGCGGTAAGGTGCCACGTCCCTCAAAGGGAAGCGCGAATCCATAGAGCTGGCGAGATACGCAGCGCACATCACGTGCTGGCCCATCATGTACTCCGGGTCAAAGACAGCAGCAGCCAGACGCAGGAAGCGGACGACGTGCTCCGCTGCGTTCTCAACGTTCGCCAGTGAGAACTGGCGATCTGCGTAAGAGGTCAGACTGGGTGACAAGGCATCGTCGCTTCGGTTTACTCACTGGGCATCTTGGGCTTGCGAACAGATGGTGCAACCGTGTCGGGCGAGGGCACCCGAAGGGCCAGATACTCGAAATACAGGCCAGCAAGTTCGTCCAAGTCAGCAAGCGCCTGCCGAAAGCGAGGTTCCTCGGAGGACGCCAGAGCTGTCACCTCATTGCAGACCTGAGCCCTGTGTCCTACGGTGAGCGGTCGCTTCCGTCGATGAGGCGTCTGGAGCTGCCGACCAAACGGGTGCTCGAACATTCGGATGACGACCGGCGCCAGCAGCACCAAAGACGTGCCGTACGCGTGAAGGAGGCTGAGACATATATAGTAGCGGTTGCGGCGATGCGAGGTGAGCTCATCCGACAGCCCAAACCAGGCCGAAAGCGCCTTGTACACGAGGTCAGCGGCAGTCCGCCTGCGGATGGTGTCTATGAAGCGCAGGCTGCCGGTCCCAGACCGCAATGGGAGGAGGAACACAGCGCGGGTGAAGGCGGGATCCAGGGTGGACGGCGTGAACGGAATCTGCTCTGGTGGCCGCCCTGCTGAGGGATCCAGACCTTTCGCAATGGATGATGCCCAGCTGTACAGCTCCGCCACCCAAGAGACAGTGTGGAACGTGCTCTCAAATGGGGGGTACGCAAGCTGTTCGACAAAGTGCTCCAGGCCCAGTGTGGCGGTCATGGCGCCATGTCGCATGACGAGAGCATCCGCGGTCATGACCTCGCTTGCAGCAGCCAGCGAGGAGAGCGACTGAGCCGCATGTACGGCCGAGTTCACGAACGCGGTGGACAGATCGATGGCCGAGAGGGAGCGACCTTGAACAAAGGCGGCAACAGCGGGCTGGAGGGATTGCGCCACTGAGCGCAATGAACCCATATCCGCTGGTGGCCCGGTCACCTTGACCGCCGAGACCCCGCGAGCAAGCACGTTGCTGGGGACGTCAAACATGCAGTCGGACAGGAGGAGCTGGGCAAACACGGTCTGATCTGGAGGGACTTGGCATAAGTGGAAGCGCAGAGGGGGGAGGGGGGAGGGAGCGTAACAGGTACTCACGAGGATCAGTGTCTGCGTCGGGTGCCTGAAAGGGGGATGGCGACGCGCGGGATGAAGCTAGGGGGCGGCGAAAGATCAGGTGGGGCCTGGAGGAGACGGGTCCGCGAACGCTCACCTTCGGCATGGGAGTCCTCCCAAGACCCCTCGTCCACGTCCATACTCATCAACTCGTCGGGCATGTCTTGGATTGAACCATTAGCCTGCCTGGCATGCTCGTCCTCGTCTGAGAGGCCTGGAACTCATCAGTGTGCTAGACGAACAAGCCGCATGACTGGGACGCACAGGGTTCCGCCACTGAGGGGAGGATGCCGTGGGCCGCATTGTACTGGGCAAGGACGTCGTCGCACTCGGGGCTGGAGGATCGTCAGGCAAGCTGCAGGTCGTCGGTGAATGAGAGGCACTCACATTTCTGCAGGGTCGACCCAAGTCTGCTCGCCAGATTGGCGCACAACTTCATATTGCAGGCCACCTTGGTTCTGCAAACCGGACGAGCGAAAGGTAAG
>VDMD01000245.1:0-23834 GCA_007026445.1 Schizophyllum amplum | reverse complement strand
GCTAACCCGTTGAGGGCATGCAGTGCGCGCCCTGGCTATCCTGCCGAGCGCCGGAGAGCCAGGATGGATGAACGAAGTAAGAGGGAGGTACACAGTTCACAGCTTCAACGCCTTGCCCTGCGACAGACTCTTGATTATGGACAGCCGGGAAGAAAGGTTGTGAGGAATAGCGATTGATTCAAGACTGAACAACTTCTGGCTTGAAGAAGGAATATGTGAAGGTAGGTATTCTGGTGTCCCGCTTGACTCGCACGTATCCCTTCCTGCTCTTTGTCAACTTTGAGACCGTACTACACCCGGGGAGAGACTCACCAAGCTGGCGTCCGCCTACCCCGGCAGTAGACCAAAATCGCTGCTTGTTCCGCGCTCCCAGTCCCCTTGAATCCCATACATAGGAAGTAGGTCTCGCGCGAATCCGAGCGACTCGCTGGCGGCTTCACGAGGTGCACCTTTCGAAAGTTGGGCTCTAGGCTCCGACGACTGAACTCTTCGAGGAGGGGATGCGCAAAGTACTTGATCCTTGAGGTGGATCTCGTCAGTTGGGGCGAGATGTGAAAGAATATATGCACACAATAGTACCCGCCCTCGTATCCCCGGTTTCGTCTACGGTCCTCAAGTTCCGCGCCGCAAAGTTGTAGACGCTCTCGCATATGTCCAGGCTCGATTGGATGTCGCGCACGCCCGTGCCCGACGCGTTCGCCGCCATGTCCGACAGAATGAGGTCCGCCTTCCCCCCAGGGTTCTCCGGGCGCGCAAGCATGGCGCGCACCTTCTGCACTGTGGCCGGCGCGAGGAAGTCGCCCTTGATGCTCTGCACGCCCGGAATCGGCAGCATGGGGAGGAGGTCGACTGCGACGATGGTGCCGCGTCCCTTTAGCGTGTGCAGCGCGTCGTCGATGTTGAGAGGATCGTAAGAGTCGTCCAAGAAGTCGACGCGAGCGCTCTTCTGAGTCGTTCCGGCCGGCTTCAGTGTCTTTCCACTGGGCGCACGTACCGGCGCCTTTCCCTCCCTCGACCATCCCAGCTTGCGGGAAACGACTTGGCTCCAGCCGCCCGGAGCTGCTCCGAGATCCACGACACCCTGGACATGGGGTTTCTCGAGGAACAGGTGCTGGGCCTCGATCTCTAGCAGCTTGAAGGCCGAGCGTGAGCGGAAGTCGAGACGGTGTTTGACATAGGGGTCCCGGAGCTGGCGGTTAACCCATGCTTTGCTACTTGGTGTGCTCCCGAGGGCAACGCGCGTCGCCTTGAGCATTCAGCAGCGCGACAGTTTATTCGGCCGCACCTGCAAGGTGAACGAGTTGTACTTTCGAAGCCGAGAGCGTAAGGGAAGGGAACGTTCGCGTGATTGGCACGTGATAATTACACATGGACCCACAAAGATGAACATACTTTAAGCAGAGGCAGGCTGCCTGATGATGCACCAGCACAGACACAGTGGCCAGAAAGAGCCACCGCTCGGACGGAATAGTGTATACTTTTACTATAGGCTGAGCTACAGAGAAATGACGTGGCAGTACGTGGCTCGCATAGTCGCGACTCGCCACCATTGTGCAGATTTCTCGAGAGAATGTCGGTTGACGGCGGACGCAGCGACCAGTCTTCTTTGTGTAAACTGAGCTCTATACAAGCTTGGGAGCTATAGGACAGCTTCAGTGTACAGGACGTGCGCGTGAACCTTGCACGATTCTTGGAAGAATACCTCAGTTCTTCGACAAAGGTCGTCTTTGAATTGTTCATTCTGTTGCGGGTCTAGTTAATGCGAGTGTGTACGTTATCCGGTAGGTAGCTTTAAGTGTTCGTCGTAGCGTAGCAGGTGACTGTCGTGGGGGAAGGGGGGGAACGAAAGCAAAAGACAAAAGATAGCGTAGTGGTTCTATGGGGTGCCCTACATGCGCAGTGCACACGGTGGGTATCATCCCACCGTGCGCACGACTGCATGGAAAAGCACATCCCTTCCGCCATCGACGCCGCCTCTACTCCGCGACGCCATAACAAAGTCCGAGACCATACGGGCGAGAAGGTAAGGAAATCAAGTCCCGATGCGATGCGAAAGGTGTACATCTTACAGTCCGAAGAGAAGAGAAAGTCTGTGCGGCCCTGGTGGGGCGGGCGGGTCCACTGGCGGGGGTGCGACCGCGGTGCGCCCTCGTGCTTTCAGTCCTGCGTGTGGCTCCGCGTCCTGTAGAGGTTGTCTCCGTGCTGTCTGCCCTTGGCGTCCTGTACGCCGCTGCCGCTCAGTCGCCGTGTCCGCACAACGACGTCGGAGCATGGCGGGAGCGACCATTGTGCCATTGTGTGCGGATGCGCCATTGGAAGGCGGTCCCGATGATCTGGTCGTCCACCCAAGGTCAGGTCTGACGGCTTCGTACAGCTGCGCGCGACCGGACTCCGTAAAGCGGCGGGCCGTCGAGGCGGTAGAGCGGCAGGGACGGTGCATGCTCGGATGGGTGAGGGATTGCAGGATTTGCCTCGGGAGATCATGCGCAGGCCCTCCGAGGTAAGCCAGAGCATTGACTCGGAAGGCCTTGACAAAGACCAGAGAAGCCACCGCGGTGACGAGGGAGGCCAGAGCCGCGCGAAAGAGAAGACGTGGGGCGCGTGCGGTCATAAATAAGCTTTCATGCATATGTACAATCGTCGGCGATATCGTGGGGACTCAGATAATAAGGATAATCGCGTGGAGGGCGTTATCCACTGCGCGGCGCATGGGTGCGTGCCGTGAGAGCGACGTGCGCCGCGCTGCCCCGAGGATGCATGCATTACACCATGCAGTCTTGCGGGCCGTCCGCGGGAGAGCCCCGCTGATCGGCGGACGGGGAAGACGAGGGTGCGGCCGACGATTGTGGCGGCTGGAGGGTTGGTGTCGCTGGGGATGAAGGAGCGGGCGCTGCCGCAGCTGGGCGCTTGGTTGGGCGGGGGGTGCCTGGCCTGCGATAGGTCTATACAGAGGTCAGCGTAAGGTGTGCGACCATCGGAGAGCGACGTACGTGTCTTGACATGATGATCTTTGCCATCGACACGGGCGCCTCGGACTGGTATACGGGTGGACCTGAAATGCGCTTGTGAGTTTTCTAGCAGAATACAATGCTTGACGTGTTACACACCTGAGGGCGAGCCTTTACGCTTGACCTGCGCGGCTGCCATGGAGCGAGAGGAAGGTGCTGTTTCGGCCATCTGGGGAGCGGGCAGGGCGGGGGTCAAGCCGACAGCTGCGCCGCGCGTCGGGCGACGGGGCAAGGTGAACGACAAGGGCAAGTTGAGTGGCGATAACGCCTCCCACTTGATCCCGCCATATTTCGACCAGCGGCGGGGCTGGTCGCCGCCGCGCTTCTCCATTCCGGTGTCGTTGGATTCCGTTGACCGTGACCTTGCCGCGAGCGCCCAGAGAGCAGCGCGAGCAGCAAGGAGGATAAGAAGAGCCGCCGAGAGGGATACTATGGCGCAACGGGAGAACGCGAGCGACCCGAGGGTCGAGCTGGCCGTTGCATCCGTCGAGAAATAGTCGGTATCGAGGATATCGAGCTTCATGCTGGGCAGCTCAAAGTTGACTCTAGTGGCGACACCTTGACCGGGGAACCTTCGTCGTCGACGGGAACGGCGTCAACGAGTAACGAGACTGGTGGGGCTGGTGGGAAGGGCGAAGGAACGCGGAAATTCCGAAAAGAGCTTCACCACGAGAGTTTCCCACGGGTTTGATCCCATCAAGTTGAACTCCGACTTCCATCACACAAATTTGCGTAAATCGAGACCCTCCCGGTCCTTCTTCTGCCGCTCACCAGAGTCACAGTCGAATCGTGGCCAAGTCAACGACTTCCAGCCTCCCCTCTATCGCCCTCTTTCTGCCTCTCAAGCAACCAGTGTAGGACTAGCGCACGCCCTGACTCCACTCGCCGCATACCGTAACATGATATCATGCCCCCGAATGGGCTATATTCTCTCGGAGGGCTCCCCGCGCAGTGCGCACTCTACGGCCTGCCGACGTCTCAGGCCCACGGTGAGACCATGTCCTTCTGCCATCGCCATCCGTCCCCGGTCCCCATTGTCTCGTATCTCAAACAACGGTGCCTTACGAGTCCGTCAACGGCCCAGATAGGTCCTTCAATCTTGAGCCTTACTAGAGGACGGTGCTAACGACTACATCGCGCCGAACCTGGGCTACAGCACGATTGCAGTCTATCCATCCTGATAGATGGTGTCACTGGTAGTTCCCTGGTGCTGTCGCTCTAGCGGGTCTATCGCTGCGCGGCTTGCGATGACAGGAGTACGGGTCAGGCGCGACCACTCACTGCATGACTGCAATGACAGGTCGAAATTCTTCTCGCGGCGTGTCGGACCATGCGTCCTCCCTTGGCGCGCCCCCAGATTCACCCAAGAATCGAAGCATTGGAGGTAAGTCGTGCTTGTTATCCGGACGTCGCTCACCGCACGAATGAGTCACCTCCGTCTTCTCTAGCGTCTCCGTCTGGCGTTTTCCCCAGCGGAAGATTCGGCATTGACTTCAGGGGGCGCGGGTGTCGGCCTGGTGTCGGCCACGATGTCTCTCGTAGTAGGTAAAAGGCCCCTCCAAGGCCGTCCGCGGATGGAGAACGGCGACATTTCTAGGGCCTCACTTCGTCGTCCGACTCGATACCATAACTGCTGGAGCTGTCTGCGGTAGCTTTGAGGCAAGTTCTATACGACTGACACGAAGACAGCACGGGCACTACCTGTGGCCCCAGGCCCGTTTGACGGACGTGATAAAGATACATCAACTCAACTGGGATGATGGATGTGGTAGGTGCGCAGTCCCTTGCAGCGCCAACGCAGGTACGCAATGTGTTCATCCCTACTGGTGGCGCTTGAGTGCTAGTCGGAATTTTTCTATCGCAAACTTACTGCTATCTCAGCTCAGCTCTGGATTCGATAGATGTATGCGCATTCCAGTGCATCTCATACTGCAAAAAAAACATCGTGTAAGTATTCGTATGTAAAGGCAAATTCCATTTGAGCAATGACACTGTTGTTTGTTTGACTTTACCATTGTGGGTCCATTATTCAAATTACCATACCGGGACATACTTTCGGTTGGTGCCTCGCGCGCAGCTACAGCTTGTCGTCGACGTTTAACATTGCCAACGACGCGGGCGTCCTATACGGCGTCCTCATCCCCGACTCTTCTTGGAATTAACTCATTGATATCGGAAAATCACGAAATTACAACTTGTCTCTTGCTTCCAATCGCGTTCTCAAACTTCGCGTCGCGTCGCGCGGTGCTTGGTCTCGCTCGGTCTCAGAGGAACGACTGCTTTTCGTGAATCTGCGCAGACTGCAGGATCATACGTGGTGACAGTGCGTGTCTCTCGTCGTCAGCAAAACCGATGCTTACTTACGAACTGCAGCAGTTCGCAACAGAAGGTCAGGGACCACCAAGCGGTCAGGTACACGAGATCGAGAGACCGTCCTTGAGCTTTGCGCTCTTCAGAAGCGACGGAACGCCATGGCTTCAACAGATAACAGAAGTCGCTTGCTCTTCCGCCGACGTCCTTCAGGACGCCGACGACACCATCCGAGACTTCCGACACGGTTTCTCCCAATCGTCCACGCGGGTTTCCTCCTCTGGTCCCGTGAAGCTGCCCAGCGCCTCGAAGTCGACAAGCGCTTCCCGGTCCGTATCTTCAATCCGCAAGCCCGTGGCCACTCCCTGTCCAGTACCGCGAGCGGGAACACCACAGTGCGCAACGGTACGCTTTCGACCGCGTCCAGCAGCCGGTCACCCATTGGCACCCTTTCGACCGCGTCAAGTAGCCGGTCACCCAATGCCACGCCCATCCCCTCGCCCTCGCGCACGCACCGCCCCTCGTCGTCTATCCCTGCACCCTCGCGCCGCCTCTCTGTCCCCACGAAAGGCGCGAACGCCGGCAACTCGTTCAACCCCGCAAAGTCCACCTCGTCCACCTCGGCAGCCATGACAAAATCGCGCACCGCGCCTTCAGTCGTGTCTTCCAGACGTCCATCCGCCGTCAAGGAGCAAGCGCGGCCGGTGACCATGTTCGAGAAACCGCCTGCCACGCCGCATTCCGATACCGACGACTCGGATATCACCAAGTCACCCGCGCGCTCGCGAACGACGTCGCTCCTCTCTTCAGCGTCGTCCATCATGTCGTCCGCCTCTCGGAGGCCGGTGCCAAAGGATGCCGTCACGGCCAGCCCGAAGTCTGCGGTTCGTTCTCCGCCTGCGAAGTCCCCTCCGCAGCGAAGCGCGGCACAGGCAAAGAACATGCCGGCTTCACCGAAGACGAACGGCACGCCCCGCTCGCCGCAAACCAATGGCACCCCACGCACCCCCAACAGGTCGCCGCTTCCGAAGCTGAGCCTTCCGGGTGGCACGCCGGGTAGCAAGACCTCGACGCCACGCTCGGGCAGGGAGCAAAAGCAGCGGCAGGGCTCGGGCATGTCTCAACTGACCATGTCAGCCGCATCGAGAGCGAACACGACGTTGTCGCCGCCAACCATGCGGCACGACTCGCTGGGCGCGTCGCTTTTCGACCCCGACAGCAGCCTGATGGGCCCCAGTGAGCTCGGGCTCGACACCTCCGCGCTCTCGTGTGGGACGGGGACGACATGACGATGGACATGGTCACCGACGCCGACGACGGGGACGTTGACGAGGACGTACGTGCAGGCTCGCCTCCTCTTCGCGCTAAGCTGACGGAAAGATACGCAGATGGACGCGGCCCTCAACGCCATCATGGCCATGCACACGCGCAAGATCCTGCACTACAAGCGGCTGCTCGAACGCGCGCAGGCAGCGACGGCGGCGCAGCTGCACGCGCTGCAGGCGGAGGTGCGCCAGCTGCGTAACAACCCGCAAGGAGGGGGCGGGTCCCTTACGCCAGCGGGGTGGGACGAGGACAAGTACTGCGTGTGCGGGGGCAAGAAGCGGCGTGGGTACTGGGCCGGATATCGCGATGACGACGGCGACGACGATGATGAGGATGTCGACCTCGCTGCTGCGCTGAGGGGCGACGGTACCGGCGGATTTAACGAGAGGGCGGTGAAGAAAGCCTTGCGAAAGCTGTCCAGGGACGACCGGATGCGCTTGTGCGTCTATAATCATTTTCTGCTTTCATGTGGCTGCTTACCAGGTCGTCTGCAGGATCGCTATAATCTTGGAATGTGAGCAAACTTCAATCAGAGAGGACCATCATGCTTACAGTACTGCAGCGTGTATGCCTGGCGATATTCGCCTGCAAATTCTGCTTCTCGAGAAGTACATGAAGTCGACGTTCGACGTCGTTGGCAGCCTTTCGCCGGATCTCTCCTTCCGCGTTCTCAAGTGGCTCAGCGTGAAGGAATTGCTCGCGGTAGAGCCTGTGCGTAGCTACAATCCCGTCAAGCGTCGCCAGCTCGAACTCATGAGAATCGTTCTTAGGTATCAAAGAAGTGGCAGACGATGGTACATCATCCTGCCCTCTGGCGATACCACACGTTGCGGATAACGGCGTCGGACCCGGTGCCGGTGAAGCCTCCATCGACGCCAGAAGGATGGTACGTGCCATTAAGATGTCTCGGTCTCCATGGACGATAGTAGCTGAGCTCATCTTTAGGGAACCGCTGTACAAGTCACTGCATCACCGCGAGTCCAACTTCTACAACGCCCTTCCGCAGACTCTACGGTTCTTACAGGTGCGTTGAAATTCGCGTGCCGCGTTCGCAATACGAGATTGATTGGAAAAATCTGCTAGGGTCACACCAACTTCTGCACGACCCTACTGTTGAGGGGCAAGCGACTCATCAGTGGCTCGTACGACGAGACTATTCGGTTCTGGGACATCGAGACAGGCGAGATGAAGAAGTGTCTATCCGTCAAAAAGCCCGTGAGCTGTGTGGACTTCCTCTCGGAGGAAGGTATGCTTACAAAGTTTGACCGTGCTGCGTGTATGATTCTCACAATCATTCACAGAGGTATTCGTGGTCGGTTTCCATGATGTCGGGTGAGTATCTGTCTTCATTGCACACTGGGAAGCCCTGCGACTCATGGCTTCATATTCACAGCCGTGTACATCTGTTCTCTTCCATCACATTCTCTCCTTTGCAGCAGCTGTCTGGGCATTTGAACGGTATACGAGCCGTCGCCCTGTCATCCAAGAACCTCGTGTCTGCCGGCGCGGACAAAGCTCTCGTATGTTGGGATTGGCGCGCCGGCACGAAGATCGTACGCTTTGGTCAGCAGACCACCGTGAACATCGGCGTGCAGCTCGTTGCAGGGACGCCAGAGGAAGGCGAGCGGGTCGTGAGTGTCACGATTGACGGCATTGTGCGAGTCTTTAGCATCAGTGAGTTTGGTCGTGTAATACATATGCGGAGTTGGCTGACGAGGTCTCTACCAGAACGCCGGGAGATGATATCGCAATTCAAGCTGTCTGAGCTCGGCGTCGGAGACCCCTACTTGAACCCAAAGCTCTACAATGTGGGCTCGGCACCGAACAACATGCTCCAGTGGTTCGCGGCGAAGGGCAACCAGATGACGGTGCGTTTATGTTTGTCAATTATGCTATTACTGGACTCATCTTCGTGTTACTAGTGTGCGACCAAGTCTGTCATCCTGCATTTGCAGTGGCAGGAGGGTGATGTGAAGACCGGTGGGGCACCTGCCGCGCCTGCGCATGCTCCCGCAATCTCTCCATCTGCATTATCTCCTACTTCTGAGCGTCCACGTACACTATCGGCCCTCAACCGATCAACCTCGTCCGCACTTGGACGATCAACGTCGTCGGCGGTCTCTTCCGCTCGCCGTCAGTCGCTGCTGAACAGCACCAGCAACTCTCCGACCAGCCCGTTGGCTACAAGTCAAGGTCCCATGGCGAAGGGTCGTCTGAGTGTCAGCGGCGCAAACCCCTACTTTGCACCGCGCGCAAGTACGCCGAGTATGCCGGCGTCGCCGCGCGGTGCCACGCCGGTGTCCTTCCCTGTCCGTTATGGGCGCGCAACCATTTTGACTGCGCCCCCCACGCTTGTGAGCATCGTCGTAACGCCCGATGTGGCTGTGGGTGCGGTTGACCCGCTCAAGCGGCGCGTTGTGACCGCGACGCGGTTTAGCTCGCGTGCGGGTGCTGACAGACGGGTGAGTACTACTAGCGTCCTTATGAAGGTGTCCTTCTGAGCTCACAATATGACTCATCCAGATTTTCGTCTCGACGCACACGGACAAAGACGCCGATACATCATTCCAGGAGACGCAAGAGGAAGGAGCGGACGGTGAGGATGCAACGACACCGCGGGTGCAGCAAGCGCCTGCGCCGACCGTCGACATCGACACGGAGATCAGCCCGCTGGAGGGCGTCTGGGGCGACCTCGCTCAGAGTGGTAGTGCACGAGGCCTTCTCGGTAGCCTGCCTTCCAAATTCGCAGGCTTGGCAACGCCGGAGAAGAACCCGATGTCGATGCAGCTCAGCCACGAGGAGGTGGTTGTCGGCTGCGCGGACGGGACGATATAGTGCGTAGTCCTTGTTTGCTGTGCTTTGAGCTGGTAGCTGACTGCATTGATCGCAGCGTTATGAACTTCGTTGGTTATCAGTATCAGAAGGAGCGCGCGCCGTCGATGACTATGCAGCTTGCGCCGCGAATGGAAGACGAGGATGACGAGGATTCGGACTGATTGATTGGTTCTATGGCATTCCCAACGAATGTGCAGTTCGTCTGCCCATGCGAACACCCTCATTGACATTGTTCTTACTCGTTATTTTACAGCCCTGTCCACGCTCTTCCACACCAGGTACATATCACTTGTCCCGACACCTATGTACTATCGTGCTCACGCATGTATACAGGTACCGAACCGCCTAGCACCTACCCTAATCAACACTGTGGATATATCGCGTCCTCAAGTTTCGTTTGCTGTCCATATGTTGCTACACCTGGTCGTTGTCCATAGGTCCGCTCACTGTCTACGTGTCCGTAGTTTACAACCATGCCCATTGGATTACGCTCCATCGACGAAGACCCCACGCTTCTTTATGACCTCGAATGAAGCCCCTATCGCTGCAAGGGGAGCAGATTAGCGACGGACTCGGGACCCTGCTGACCTTAATTTCGTTGATTCTTGAGTCTTGACTTGAGCTGACTTGAGATGCTTGAGCTGAGCTGGGACCCCGACGCTCACGTGCAAGTTGAACTTCGCTGACGTCACGCGCCATAGTACAACATGGGGTGCGCCTGCCGCAAGTGCTGCTTATTCCCTTCGCTCATCCTGATTCCCAGATACCGAGCACAAGCTAGGATGTCTTCTCAAGCGCGAAAGATCGCCGGCAAACTTCTCGCCCGTCCCCTTCCCCCGCTTGTCCCCAAAGCACCGTGGGATCCCTCGCTGACAACGGCGATAGACTCTCTCCCTGATCCCGCTCCCGTTCTCGCGATCCTGCACCTGCTCAACGACGACATGCACAATGCGCACGAGGTTGCGCAGGCCGATGAGAATAACCTCACGAGCTGCTATATACACCAGCAGCTGCATAGGCGCGAGGGTGATTACTGGAACTCCAAGGTAGGGCGTCTTTCGCTGTCGCACTTCATGCATTTTTTGACTGACACTGATAGTGGTGGATCAGCTCCGGAATGCGGAGCCCGCACAGAATACTCGAATTAGTGCATGGCGGGGTGCCGAACGCGATGAAATTTGTCGACGACTGCGAGCGTGTGGGCAAGGGCCGCTCTAAGCACAACGACCTCGAGCAGAAGCAATGGCACGAGTTGACGTTGACGCTGGATTACGCCTTCGAGAACGAGGCATGATTGCGATCGATGAGGAATGTATGAATCGCACTAGCTTGAGGACGACTTCTTGCAACCAGAACACATGCTACCTCTTTACTCAGCGGGACCCCTGGGCCCAAGTATTCAGCGATAGACCGGTCATGGGAGGAGGCCGCCGTGACGGAGGCCTGCGTTGTTGGTGGATGTTACGTTGAACGAGGATGAAGAAAGGAGCGTGAGGCACACGCGAAAAGATGTCCCCTTTCGGCTGCTGGACCTATAAAGACAAAGTTGAACAAACCTGATATATGTGTGGACCTAAGTTGATTGACTTAGTAAGCACGAAAGCAGGCTCTCCATCGTTCGGAAAGCAGCCGATTCGCGCGCCGCGCGGCTGGGTTTCGACAGCGCGCTAGGGCACGCATCGCAAAGCACGGTGGCGTCGGAATGTCTAGACGCGGTTTGAGAATTGCAGCGAGAACTGACCAGTGACTATTGTGCTGCGTGCATGAAGTTGAGACATACATTATTATCGCAACGACGATACGACAAAAAATAACATAGTTTTCCCCGCCTCCCCTAAAGCCAAGCCAATGCTCTCCGGCGGCGTTCTGCTCTAAGAAAGTCGGCCATAGTTTCGGAAAACTCAGGCGTCGAAACGTCAATATAGAACACTATGCATGTTATTGCTTATAGCACATACCTCCTCAGCTTCTCTAGATTCTCGCCTGGCCTTCCGTTCGTATGCGCGTTCATGTTCTGTTGAGACCTGACGACAAGCCGCCTTGTGCTTCTGGACGCTTCTGCGTTCCTCGCGATTGGTGAAATCAGCTAAGTAACCTAGGTGGCATGGTAAGAACGGTCATCGAGCCTGTGAAGGTCATGATACTGTACTTACCACTGACCCTGATGCGACATCTCACGCCTACGAAAGTGTATTCCATCGACACGTTGAGGTACCTGACGGCGCGAGAAACGTGAGGTTAAGAAGTTCGAGGGTGGATTCAGACGATCACTCACTTCTTTTTCAAACACTCGGGACACACCCGTTCGAGGGCAGCCCACAGGGCGTACTTGCCTCCCTTGGAGCCGCATTGCTGAAATTGCTGTCAGTCAAGCTGCTGGTACGGCGCAGGACTAATTCTCAGACGCACAAAACAGCTGTTCCCGAAGATGAGGTTCGCGTATTGAGGAAGAATAAGCCGATTGTTTGGGCACGCCGGGATCGCTGTCGGGAACGCGCCGAACGAGTGCTGCCAGATCCACTTGGAGCTAGAGCACAGCAGAATAGACCGCAGAGTCTTGTTGGCGTAGGATATGCGAAGGAGATCGACAGGGGCGCAGTGCCGCAGGATCTCGAAGAAAACATCGAGAGGCAGTTCCGTGATTTTATGTAGCTTTCCTTTGCGTTTCCGAGGGCGCGACAACTGTTTCGCAACAGAGACATCGTCCTGCACTGCAGGAGTGACCGCAATGGTCTTACGCCGCTTTTTCGGCATGGAGATGCTGGGATCTGTTCTCGCGGCGCGGGCCCGAGGCTTCGTGAGTCGACCGCGTCGGCCAGAGAGCGAGACGCTGCCGCTGACTCCCTTCTCGACCAAAGCCTTGATTCTCGACGAAGAGCGCGTGGTGACCATGAAGACGGGGTAGAGCCTTGAGATCTGAGAGGTCTAGGTCAAGTCAAAGTCTGGGTTGTGGTCGAGGTCGAGTTCAAGCTTGTTGCAGGTCAAAGCGATGTCCGCCGGGTGATGTCTGCACTACGCAGTCGGAAAGCTCTAGAGATGGGCATACAGTTATCGGTGCCGTCGTTGTACATAGTCTCATGGGCCAGCCTCTTCTCACAGATTGACGGGGGAAGGGTCACCGTCGTCAAACGTTGAACGTAACGTCGAATTGTCGTGTTCTGCATTCCCGTTCAATCCAATTACATGGTAAAGCACTACGGCGACTATGTCTAGTATTCCCTATTGTACCCGATGATGCGACGGTGAATGTATGCATGTCATATGTACAACCGTTCAAACAAAGCATGTAAACCAACAACCCGTGCGTGTACAACAAGCCCCATGAATAAACAGGTAACAGACCCGAAAGCCCCATAAACCACCCCAAATCAACATGTATGCATGTCAGATAACTCGAACGAATAAATAACAAAGGCCATGAGAAGCCTCAGAGAGCGCCGGCGTCTGTGCCGATGGCCGGCTATATGCGTGGTTGGCGAATGGCCATATGTGGCCATGTGTATGTCGCTCACTTTTGACGGGACCGCGCGCCGTTAGGGGCGGTTGGGCTTTGTAAGCGCCTAAGCGTAGTGTATGCGCGAATGGCCGTACGGGTGCCCTGTAGAGAGCGCTTGGAAGGGCCTGCACGCAACCCTCCATCGTATATTGATAGTGGGTGCGACCGAGACAAGTGTCCGCTGAGAGAGTATTAGACACGGTAAAATAAGCGTGAAGAAAAAGATACTTACCGCAAGCGGACGGTGCGGGCATCACCTTACTATGAGCAATGTTTGCTGCGGTATGCCGTCCATCCTGACGAAGACGCATGAGCGAAGCTGCAGTCATGATCAGACGACGGACGCACCTCTATTCTCCATGTATTTGTCCATCGCGGTGAATGCGCATCGACTCATCTCGCGCTCCAGTAGCCACACGTCCTCGCACACGACTACTCCGCAGTCGTGAAGGACACCGACCGCGTCCATGAACCACGCTTTGCTTGAGAACGGCCGCTCCGCCGCCGGAGGCACCGCAACATTCCCAAGCATGGCGAGCAGCACATCCGAGCCGACGATTTCCTCGTAAGTGCCCAGAGGCGCGAGCTCACCGAGCGCGACGATAGCGACCAGCATCGGCTCCGCGAGGACATCGCGCGCGCTGTCGACCGTGAATGCCCACGCGCCCGTCCCAGGCTCGCGCTCGACGGAGAATGTGGTGCCGTGACTACCGACGGGCTGCGCATCCGGAGACGGCACGAAGAACGACCAGTGCCACGCCGTCAGTTCCCCACGGTAGTAAAGCAGCCCGTACAGAAGGCCTGGCTCGAGGAATGGCAGTAGCTGCAGCGGCGGACTCGTCATTGGGGGATCGGGAAGGGGCGCCAGTAATGCGCGGTCAGGCAGGCGCGGTGTGGGCAGCGTGCCGAGAGATGGGTGGATCGCCGCTCGATAGCCTGGGGAGATTGCGGGGTCGCCCATGGGCAATGGCGGGGTAGCGACGGACGGCATTGTTGCGATCGTCGTCGTCGTCGTAGTCGCCGTTGGCGGCGAAGGCGGTCTAGATGGGGGACGCGTCGTGGCGGAAGGAAAGAAAGAAACGAGTCGCGCCGTTGGCCTTACTGTATTTACATTGCGGAAATGGCGGAACCTGTCGATGATTCTGCTTCCCGGTCCAAGCGTAGCTACTTCGAGAATCCTGCGGAACTGTCACATGCTTTTCGACGTCTGTCTATGCAAATATTCGCAAACATGCACCTCGTCATTCGCTACTTTGGCCGCCGACAAGCGCTGGCAGGAGAGGGCACGCGAATTTTTTAAAGCTCTGTTGCGAGCGACACGTTGCTCTGCGGTCTCAATAGAGCCCGGCGCATCACACTAGTGACGCACGAATCTCAAGATCAATGACTCGATGAATAGGCGACGCCCCATGGGCCATGGCTCTTCCCCGCTGCTCCATAGGACCCCACCTTGGCGATCTTCGTCGTCGCTCACAGGGTCTTACTGGGGTCGCCTTTTTCTGCTGTTCGTCTCACGTGGCGTCGCAATAGCCTCTAGCACACCACACACATATGCGGTCTCGCAGTAACCGCCTCCAAGAAGGCAACGGGACGTTGAAGTTTGTAGTGCAACCTGAGGTACCGCACGAATCTCGCCACTTTGGCCGCTCCTTCCGCGAAGCACGAGCGTGTGAGTGAATACTATTCTGAGGGCTGATAGTTGTCTCTCAGCTGCCCGTTTTACCCCACGAATGGACTGCGCCTACTCCATTGACGGCTATAAGTCGAAGAGCGCCGACCATCCCGCAAAGACGCTGTATACCGCTATCACTGCGCACTTCCACGCCGACACGGCCGTCATTGCGTGCCGCCCTTGCCCAAGCACCGGGCAAGGCGGAGACTTAGCGCGCACATGCATTGTTTGTAAGTGGGAACAGCATCCTGACCTGGCCGAGGCCGCTGACCAGGTGCCTTGCGCTCAGTTCCTTTGTTGTCCATTTACAGGCCTCAAGAGTTCTATACCATCGAGGACAAAGCTATCGTTTGTCCTTATTCAGTCAAGACTCGTGCTGAATTTCACGCTTGCAGTCATAGGTCATGTGTATCGCGGACGAGGACGTCGTACTCGAATACCGCCGCTCTGTCTCTCAGCGGCGTCAGTCGCTGACGCGCGCAACCCAGACACCCCGACATACGCATCCCGCCATTCTTCCATCTCCGCTACTTCACGACCAAGCTGGGCCGTCCAAGATTACGGGCCGCTCCGACACATCCACCCGGCGCCCGCTCATCAAGTCTATGGCCTCTTCCAGTCACAAACGACTGCTCTCATGAACATACGTTCGCCGACACGGTTGACCGAGTCGTACCGCGGCGCGGAGGGCTCCTCGATAGACTGGGTCCCATCGTGACCTTGTCCACTGCGACTGCTGACCGTGGGCGCCGTGCATGCGATATCAACTTCCTCATAACGACGTTGACGCGGACTTCATGCATTCATGCCGCCCGCCTGCCCTCCAGAGCGATACGAACGGCTTGTAATCGCTCCTTGAACCGTTTTCCGACTAACTTTCCACTGCCAGTACCTTCTTGTGACTGCCGTCTCAGACAACGGCGTGGTGCTTCGCGTCTGTAATTCTTGGACTGTCGAACAGACCGGGCACACAAAATATCAAAAGACTGCGCGTGCTGGGGCCGACGCTGTGAATAACGACTCAGCCTCCAGCGGCGCTCAATGTCATGCATCTACAGTACACTGCACAGTCCCAATCGTGCCACAAAGGCAGTGACGTCTTAGGCTGCTTCCGAGTACGCAGCAGGAAGGGGAATGCGCCCTGGCGGGGTGAGCAATGATAGTACTGAGCGATGTCAGTTCGTACGACGCCCCGCTCGTTGAAGTCTGTCAGTCTCGGACTGGCTATCGATCTGAGTGAGTCGTGGTCGACAGCACTACCGTTCGTCGCCCACACGAATCCTCACACCTTCAGATCCAGAAAGAGAGCGTCGTACGAAATATATAGCGGCAGAACCAAGAGAGGGACAGACGTGACTTACGGTAACGCGTATACATACAAGGTGGCAGCAGGCTGAATCCGAGCGTATATATGCGTACACGAATCAAATGGGCTCATGTCAATGAAGGAAGGAGGGACGCGGTGCCCTGGCCAGTGGAGGGTGAAGCTAGTGGAGGCTGGCGAGTCTAGTGTAAGGCTGATGAACCGCCTGGTGAAGCTAGTGAACTGCCTCGTGAAGCTTTGAAACCTGGTGAACTGGCGATGGCAGAACCAAATGTAGCCGGCCAACGTGAGGCGCTGAGCGCGGACCAGGCTGATGCGCTGAGCGCAAGCCACGGTGACCCGGTGAGCGTAAGCCACGATGATGCGCTGAGCGCAAGCCAGGATGAGGCGTTCAGCGCAAGCCAGCCTGCCAGAAACCTCGACTACGCTGGGTGATTAGGGCGCCGCGGCTGCGTCTAGGGGCTGCAGCGCTGCACGTAATATATAGGCATGAATATGTAAGAAGGCGTGAAAGCGTAAAGACATTACTGATGTGGGTAGGGCTCGATATGGATGTGGAGGAGGATGTGGAGGAAAGGGTCGATACGGATGTGGAGGAGGGCTCGATACGGATGTGGATGAGCGGCTTCCGCACGTGGGACAGACAGTGGACAAGCGGGGTGCGATAAGTAAAGGTCCATTGTCTCGAGCGTCGGTCTGGATGGTGATCGTCTCTAAACGGATGCAACATGGGAAGGCGTACTGTTCACTCACGCGCAGCCTCAACGCTTCCGCTTGCCAGCCGCGAGCGTGGCGTCTGTGGGCACGAGAGCTCCGTCCGCACTGTCGACCATGCCGGCTTCGTCCGCGTACATCACAAGGTGCCCGTCCCGTCCCTCGCCGCTGCCCGAGCCCTCGCTGTCTGTCCGCCCGGCATCGCGCATCTCATGGTCGACGTCAACCATATCGATGTCCTCTGGGTCGCCGAGGCTCATATGCTCGTCGGCTTCGTCCAGCTGGTCATCGGTGAGGTCGATGACCTGCTGCGCGCCCCGCCGACCACGCGTGGGCATCGCGTCTGGTTCGACTTCGGTCTCCGCACCGGCTTCGCGCTCCCTTTCCGCAGTGGCGGCGACGACTGCTGGGTGGACTTCTACGCTGACCTCATCCTGCGCAGACTCATCGGCGGGGTCCTCCATGAGCTCGACCTCGACGTCTTCTTCCAAGTCGGCGAATGTGCGGCATAGAGGGCAGGAGAAGGCGGGATGGTGGGACTCGAGGAGGGGCCGGATGCATTTGTAGTGGAAGGTGTGGGAGCAGGGCGCAATGAAGAGTGCTTGACGGATCGTGACAGCAAATAGACCTGTGTGGCGCATAAGCTGGTGAGCAATACGCAGGAAAAAAACTTACAAATGCAGCAATCCGGGATCGAGGACTTGGGGGCCACCTTGCCATTGCTCATCTTCGTTGGATCCGTAGACACCGCCAGCGTCTTCAGATTTTTCAAAGCATTTGTGCTGGAAGCAGTCAGTATAGCGCCACGATAAAACACCATGACGCACTTGAAAGCATTGGCAGCCGCCTGCCACTCCCTGCCGAGCTCAATGCGAATCTTGACCGACTTGTAGATATCCTCGGTGCCGCCCTGATAGTCGACGCCAAGCTGAAGGATATCGCCATCCTTGATCTGGTGCGCACGCGAGTCCGTGTTGGCCGGTGAGAGGCGGACGTGGTTGAGGAAGGTGCCAGAGGAGGACTTGTGTCGCGAATGTAGAATTTGCCGCCACCCTCGACCCAGATCTCGGCGTGCGCACGGGAGACGACCTTGGACTTGAAAGCGAGCTTGTTCGAGCCGAGCGCGTTGACTGCGGCGAGGCCCATGCCTGAACGGTCGGTGAAGCGGCCGATACGCAGCGGGGGATCGCCTTCCTTCAGATCGCGCGAGATGGCGTCGAAGCGCAGCGAGCGGCGCGACTCGAGATGGGGAACAAGGCGGATGCGTGGCCAGCGGCGTTTGGTGGGTTTGCGACTGCTGGCGTCGATGGAGTTGTGATCGCGCCTGTGGGGGCTGGCTGCGCCGGCGCGGCCGTGGGATTGAGCGCACCCGCTGATCGTCTGCGTCTCAGCATGTGCGATATTCCGAGACCTTGGCTGCCTGTTGGTGCTGAGCCCTGGTGGGAGGAGGAAGGTTGCATGCCGCCGCTTGGTGATGGCGCGGTGCGGCGCCGGTGCCCCGGGATCGGCAGACCTCCGGGCGACGGCGGTGGTGCGGCCTGGCCGGTGGGGGATGGCGAGAGCTCGCGCGCCCGCCTCGGCATTGATGTGCGACTGCGATGAGTTCCTCGGTCGGCCTCGGAGGAAATTGCCCAGGATGTTCGACCGTGTTGGGGCGAGTCAGTCGACACCGCATGAGGATTCGGCTCCATGATAAGATAAGAGTCTGCAGAAGACACAAATCTTCCGCCTGCAGAGCTTTGGAAAAGGCGAGCTCGAAGGCGGCGACGACGGCAAGAGGCAAGAGACGAGGAGATGGTGGATTTCGCGACGGAAAGCGCAAGGATACTAAATGCGGCAATTGTCTGTGACACATCAGGCACACGACATTCGACATCACGAGACGTGTTGATGTTGACCCACATTTGAAGGACATTCATTTGGCCTCTCTGAGTCAAACAGACGCGTGCAGCTTTGCACGCAAGCTCAATCGCAAATCCAGCCCAGAATTCTCAGAGGAGTGTAGGAGTCGACCCATGGCGCCCCGACCTGATGCTCTCTCAGGCTGCAACAGCATTGGCCTTACCTGCTTGCACACAATGATTCCCGAGCACAAAGGACGGATTGCATCCGACCATCAGGAAAGATATGAAAATACGAATTTAATAGCCTACAGTTAAGTACATCGCAAAGAGCAGCCCTCGTTCTAATGTCATGTTACTGTTACCTCCGACTCATGTAGAATAGCGTCCAGTCTTCGCTCAACTCCAAAGGATCTCAAGCTTGGCCAGCCCTTCAACGGCTTCTCCGGCGGCTCGGGGTTGTCCTGCGCGATCTTCATGAAGTCGCGAATCGGCATCGAGTCGAGCGGCACGAGTTTGGTGCGCTTCGCGATCTTGAAGCCGAAGTACAGGACGAGGATGAGCGGGATGTTGAAGTACGCCGATACGAACGTCTCGGTGTCCCCACATGCCGTGAATGAAGACGGAATAGCCCTGCGTCAAGAGGATGAGAGTGAAGGCGCTGGCGCCGATCCACCGCCGCGTAGGGCTGGAAGGGACCCTTCCACGGAGGTCGTTGGCGGTCGATACCCTGGGCCTTGCATCCATAGTAGAAGCGCAGGTATACAACGCAGATGACGATCCTAAGCAAGAATGGTTAGTAAAGCCTGTGTCAGAAGAAGTGATAGCCGTACCAGTGGACCAGCGCCCGGCTTGACACCAAGTCCTGCAGCACGAGAAGACAGTCGAAGCCGATTTATCCAGGGTCATGTACCCGAGCGCCTACCCGGCGCATCGAGTTAGCGCGTGTGGTATGACGCAAGCAGGTTGTGTATACGCACAAGGAAAGCGCCGATGAAGGACACTGCGACATACGGGATACCAAACCTGTTGCACCTCAAAAAACCTTGGGCGCATGTCCTTCGCGCGCGATGCCGTAAAGGACACGCGACCCGTTGAGCATGCCACTGTTGCCCGACGACCACGCGGAGGTCAAGACGACAGCGTTGATAATGTGCGGCACGACCTTGATTCCCGCCAGGTTGGCCGCGATGACTAAGAGTGAACGTCAGCCGTCGAGAAGCGCCCGCGCCCACACACTCGCGCTCACCGAACGGGGACTGGGCTGCGTCGCCGGTCGACGCCAGCAGGTTCTTGTTGTTCGATGGCACGATCATCGTAACAATGAGAATGGCGAGGATATAGAAAATGAGGATGCGCCAGAAGATGCGCCGCGCGGCCTTGGGGATGTTCCGGCGTGGGGCCTTCGTCTCGGCCGCCGCGTTGGCGATGCCATCGATGCCAGAGTAAGCGTACGCGGCGTTGGCTAGCGTTGTCCAGAAGCCGGCGAATTGGCCGAGTGGCCCCGGAATGTCGAGGTACTGGACGAATGGGCCCTATATAGATGGATGCATGTCAGCGACTAGTCAAGGAAAGCATCCACTAGACGTACCGGGTCTCTCCAGTAACGGAAACCTATCCGCTCCTGTCCAGGTACACCGCCGAGGTCAATGACAAGACCCATGATGATCAGGCCGACAATCTGTATGGCGCGGATGAGAAGAGGTCCAAGCAATGGAAGATGCGGCCCACCAGAAGAATCTTCAGCATGGCAAAGAAGAACTCCATCTCGCCATAGATGCGAATGAAGCACAAGTTTGACGCGAAGAGCAGAAGACCAAAAACGGTGATCCAGACGGCGTTGTTGACGGTCAGCCAGAACTGCATGATCACAGCGACGGCAGTCATCTCTGCGGGAAGGCCGATGCAGTTGGAATAGACCGAATTCCACCCCTGCGCGAACGAGAGAGCGGGGTCACTAATGGGGAAGTCGGCGTCAGAGGAGCGGCGGGTTGACGGCGCGGAGTTGATGCACGCACAAGAAGTACTCCGCATGACGGACGATCGAGCCGCTCAGAGGAACCAGCGCGCTCAACTCGGCAATAGAGAGGACGGCGCAAGAGACAAGGCCACCCGTGATGGCGTAGCCCATGAAGGCACCCGCCGGTCCTCCCCGCGCGATGGCCTTTCCAGAGCTAAGGAACAGACCCTGGTGTTCCACATCAGTACAGATAGACGACTTTTGAAGGATGGAATTGACGCACAGTCCCTATCGTGCCAGCCAGAGCAATCATCTGAATATGCCTCTGCTGCAGGCCTCGCCTGTGCACCAGCAGATTAGCGCCGACCTTTCACGCCATCTACGCGGACTAACTTTAGGTCCTTCTTTTCCTCGAACTCCACGATATCCTGCTCCTCCTCGTCGACGTCCAAGACCTGCGCGATAGCTTCCACATCATCGGCGTGCTTGTCGTCGCCCGACACAGACTTCAAGCTGTCTGAGGGCATCCTGGCACGTGGGGACGGGGAAGGAAGAGAGCCGGACGGCAGCCCGTATCGGAAGCGCACTGTGTACTTTATATCCACCCTCGCCACATTGCACGTGTGCGCTGATACGCCCGCCATAAAGCGTTATCGGGCGCACGATAGACGGAGAGACTGGCATACACATACGTTCCCATCATCGGGCAGTAGTGGCGGTCGGAGAGATGCCGCGAGAAGGCAGGCCAGGGGAGAAGAAGCAGCGAATGATTGCGGATAGCGCAAAACTGCGGTGATGTATGGGCGGTGAACCAAGTCGACGACGGATAGCGTGCCCTGAGGCGAGAGCACAACATGAGGTTCCGTGACGGCATCGACGTTCTTGGCAATGCCGTATATACTGAATGCATTGTCAGTATCCTGTTCCTCATGAGCTCAAGCAAACAAGAGTATGCGTTGAGTATTTTCATCGCGTGAGAAGTACACATCCGTTTTGCACCAGGTACGAAAGCAGGATACATCGATAGCGTGAGATAGGTGTCGATGTTGAAGTCCGTTGTCAATTTCGAGAGCCAGATAGCTACTCTGGAAAGGACCACATATATGATTGGCCTGTTGATTCACCATGGCACATGCTCTCCTGTCAGAAAAGTAAGATACAGGGCCACCAGAAGAATGAATAGCGTACCCTAGGAACTTGAGAGCCGTGACGGCGGGCAGTCGCTCATCCTTCGGACTCCCACCCCGGATTTTCATGGAGCGAACCTCCAGGAATTCCCATTGGCCTTCTCTCCAGTAGGCGTCCCATCCGCCGTCCAAGTACGCAAAGTGATGCTACCGTCTGCGCTGCCTGTCGCCAAAATGCCCAGATGAGAGTATTCCCTCTCATGGAAGGCCAGAGATGTTATCGGATGATAGTCTTGGAGGTCTAGCTGCGCTATAGGCCGCCCGTTAACCGTGTCAAGGCGCAACATGACGTCCGAGCACGACGCTACATGACCCTATAGAGAACGCTCGGTCAGCAAGCCGGAGCGCATGATGTACAGCAATAGACCTACCGTGCTCTCGTTGATCGCGACCAAATGAACTTCGGCATGTGCCGGATGCCACACTGAGCGAACGTACGAGCCTCGATTGAGGTCCAGAAGGCGACGCTACTGTCGCTCGACCCACTGGCCACGAGCGACCATGCTTTGGAGGCCGTTACAGCCACTACCTTCTCGGTATGCATGCGCATCACATGCGTCAACCGGAGACGCGTAGATGAGGCTTCGAGGCTCCTATTGCGCGACAACTTCCAGAGGCGTACCGCGAAGTCAAAGCCGCCCGTCACAAGCGTGTTGGAGTCTACCCAATCAGCGCAGGTGCATGACGCGGACTCAATGGTTTGGACGGTCTAAGATGTATCTTTCAGCGGTGTGGGACACTCAGAATAAAATCATTGACCTTGTTGTCTATCCGCAAGTGCAAATCGCCTCCGGTGTTGAACGGACCCCATTGTATTTGTTCGTCAGTATGCAGCGGGACGTACAACCAGCCGTCAGGACATGGAAGTACATTCTCGCTGATCATATCGATGCAGAGGTCTCGCACTGGCATGTTGGAAGGCAGGGCTTTGGAGAAACAGCGTCAATGGCAGGCCATGGTTCAGAGCAAGATCGCGCGCACCCTTGAGAACTCGAGTCTCTTGCTGAAGGAGGTAAGGGTCTTCCTCAATTCCATGCAATGTCCCGATGGGTAAGGTCGAGAAGCCATGGGTGTACCGCTCCGGATGTGGCGTATGAAAAAGCTTCCTTGGTGTCTGGCCGACTGCGCGCTACCGATTAGTCTCGTATAACATAGGTCACAGACAGAACTCACAGTTGTGAATGATGCCCACTGTTGCTTGTTGCTCCAACTCGTCTGTGATGCTGTCTAGATCTGACCAGGATCAAATCAGCATTGAAAACCGGCGCTGACGAGAGCGGCTACCTATTGACCCTTCGTACGACAGAGGATGGAAGGCATTGAATGATTCACGATCTCGTTGTTTGCATCCCCAAATAAGATCTATCCATGCGGGAAGATGCTCGCTGACAAACGGACTCTCCAAGGCCTGCGAAGGATCTGACATCAATTCTCCGAGCCACAGGCCGTGCGGCATGAATTACCCTTCTGTTCATAGTGATGAACAACAATGGATCCTCGCGGGCCCATGGTGGCAGCTTCACGTCATGTATACGTTCACCATTGCTGGATACACCGAAGTCGTGCTCATCCACGTTTTCCAAGAACCTGTCCCCAAAAGGGTCAGAAGTAAGTTTGGAGGAGACAGTCTCAACTCACTCAGGGCAGACGAAGAACTCAGGAATCAGCTCTCGGACGTCGCCTCGTACATCCACAGCAGCGGAGTGATAGGCCCGAGCGACGTTGCTGGGATTTCGTCAGGCGCGGGCCTATGCGTGCGGAGAAACTCTGTTGTACCTAAAAAGCCGATCCGGAAGATCCCAGTCACCTCCTTGCAGAGTTTTGAACATGCTAGTGAAGGGCGCGAGGCGGATGAGAAAGTGGCAAACAATCATTGAGCTTGAGAAGTGGGTGCCGTAATGGAACGGTGACTCGTCCACGCTCAGAAGGCTAGAGTATCGGGATTCCGCAGCCTCACGGCGGGCTTCGGTGAGGGCGCCCATGGGCTTCGTAAGACTGGCAAGTTGTCAGTCTGCGATAAGTGTTGATCAAAGTCAGAAGGTGCTTACTCTCTGAAAGAGTCTGGGGACGAAAGGTCCAACCTGTCCGACTCATACTCTTTCAATACCCATGCTGCAAGGAACACGCTTAGACGTGCAAACTACAGAAAAACTCCGACGCA
>VDMD01000244.1:0-23909 GCA_007026445.1 Schizophyllum amplum | reverse complement strand
GGCGATCGGCGGCGACGCCACGTGTGGCACGTGACATGCGCCTCTAAATCACCCATCGCAACGCGGGCGGGCTCACGGGAGGCTGGTGCAGACGACCAAAGCCATCAAGGACATCTAGAGGTTTGAAAGGTGTGTAAGGCAAATCACCCCGCCAGAGGCGAGGTTGCGCGCCGCGTGAGGGACCGAGGGTCTCGTTAGCGCCATTGCCGTTCGGTCGCGGGTGAAAATAATTCGAACGGAAAAAGAAAGAAGTTCAGTCCTATGCGCCGCAAAGCAGTTGCACTGGCGGTCGGGCGAGGCAGTTTTGAGTGTTATAGCGGTAGATTTCATGCGCATCTGGACTGTCCGGATTTGGAGGCGACGAGTGTTGCGTTATCACTATGTTATCTTCCCTGGCTGGGGTACTGTTCGAATTGACGCCTTGCTGAATCGATGTCGTGTAAGTGGCCCGTATTTTCTAGCATCTTCACGCCAGCGTACACACGCGTCATGGTCCATGGAAGTGAAGCTTTGAAGGACGGGCCCAGAAAAGGCATGCGTGTAATAATGTGAATAAAGGTGCCGTCGAAGAAAACTTGCAGTGATACGGATGAGAAGCGCCAGGAGCTCGAAGAATATCCTTTGCGAAGGTATCAGCTCGCATTTGGCGCTGTTCCTGGTTCGCCTTGTTCCGGAAGTTGCGCTCTGGCGAAGCGTCTAAAAAGAGGGTCCGACCTCCGTGGCGCCTTACGCGTAGTCAGAGAAGTCAGAGCTACAGCGAGGAGTCTCAAAGCTAGCGTAGTCGGAGTCGGGGTGCTGTGTAGGAGACGGAGGAGCATGGTGGAGAACCTGGGTATATGCGCCTTGAATGGGAGCTTGAGCCCTAGGGAAAAGCAGAGCTTGCGAGTAAAGTGCAGAGCAGTCTCCTAAGTCGAAACTTTGACGTAAGATCCAGAGTTGCGTCGGTGCTCCGAGAGGCAGGTGGACGCGAGAGCAAAGAAGCAAACGCGTCAACCGCGCGCCGGCGCGCGTGACCGTGTCAGCACCGGGCCGTGCTCGCGTGCTTTGACCGCGGCGTTAGCTGAGCAGCTCTCATCAATCGATCATTGTACGAATAAGCGCTCAGTCAGCGCTTTCGCGATAAGCGCGGGGTAGCAAGCACCTTGTTGCTTCCTCCCACCACCCTGCCTGCATGCTATGGGCCTCAGCGATATTTGGACGCAGTAACGAACCCCTTTTGAACGCTGTAATACACGGTCGTGACGCTGCTGCAGATGGCGAACGCGGGGACGGCGACTCGGACATAAGGCACGGCGACCGCGCCTCGCCTGAATTCACGGCCAAGGCGGTCGTCATCGGGCTCGCCATAGGCTGCCTCCTCTGCTTTACGAACCTCTACTTCGGCCTGCAGACGGGATGGATCAGCATGTATGTCGTTCCCCTGCATGGGTCGCAATCCTAGTAATCCCCCTCCCCTCTAGGATGTCCCTGCAGTCCGCCCTCATAGGCTTTCTCATCTCGCGTTTGCTGCCCGTGCCGCTGAGCGCGCAGGAGCTCATCGTGGTGCAGACCACTGCCGTCGCGGTCAGTGTGTCATGCACGCGGCGTACCCGCGTCCCCCTCACACGCGCGTATCCCAGACCGGAACCATGCCCCTCGCGGCGGGCTTCGTCGGTATACTGCCTGCCCTCGGACTTCTGGACGAAGAGCGCGACGGCGTTCCCCCTATTCATCTATCCTGGTGGAATGCCATCGCCTGGTCCCTCTCTGTGGCCTTCTTTGGGTGCGTCTTCATGCTACTCTTGCTAATCCCTGCCATAACCCTCGAGCAGTGTATTCCTATCCCTCCCATTCGCAAGCAAGTGGTATGACGATTTATCATGAACGCAATGGATACCCTTAACTGTCCTCAGATTATAGAAGAAAGCTCGGCCTTCCCGTCCGGCACGGCGACCGCGCAGCTCATCTCCGTCCTCCCACAAGCTGCCCCCGCCAGACATCGAAGGCCCGCACAGACGGAGGGGGATACCAGCACGTCGATGCGGAGGAGCCGACCTCGGTTGTCACCGATAGCACGATGATTGAAGAGGAAGAAGACGCTGACGAGCAAACTCCCCTTAATGGTGTATCAAGTACCGTCCAGAATGACGGCTGGCGCACGCTGATTTGGAGCTTCTTCACGTCGAGCGCACTAACGGTATGCTTTTTGGGGCCCAGCCATTACTCTCCTTGACTGATTGTCCTGGCCCTTTCGAATCGTCCAGCTCTTCGGCTACTTTTTTCCCGTCACCTTCGCTCTACCGCTCTTTGGCAGTTCCCTAGCTAAGAATTGGCTATGGTTCTTCACGCCAAGTTTGTCCTATGTCGGCCAGGGTACGCATGCCCGTATGATTATAGCGAGACATCGACGCTGACGATCCGCGGACTAGGCATCATCATGGGCTTCCCTACGACCCTCAGCATGAACCTCGTGCGTTCGTCTGTCGCTTCCTCCCATATGCAGACGCCTGAAGGGGCTTGATGTTTTCCAGGGCATGTTCGTCGGCTGGGCGATCCTGACACCTATATCGAAATACAACGGCTGGGCCCCGGGCCCCGTGGGCGACATGACCAGCGGAGCAAGAGGATGGTAAATGACGCACCCTCCGCTCTCTCCGTGTAATAAACTAACACCCATCTCAGGATCCTCTGGATTTCCCTCGCCATCATGTGCACCGACAGCCTCGTCTCCCTCCTTCCCGTCGTCTACGAGTACTGCGTCGACATCTACGCGCGCGTCACCTCAGACTCAGGCGTAAGGTCGGAATCAGGTGTAAGCTCTAAAGAGACCGCCGAGACCGAGACGCCAGACCGCCTGGTGCCGTACAGCTGGGTGCTCTGGGGGCTCGGGGCGAGCGTCGTATTCGGCACACTCCTTGTGTGGGCGGTGTTTGGGCACGACGGGATCAAGCCGTGGGCGACGGTGCTTGGGTTCGCACTCGGTGGGCTGTTGAGCGTGTTGGGGTGAGTCGTGTTTGGCGCGTTAGATCAAGATGTTTTTTGCTGAGGCCAGCAACAGAGTGCGCGCGCTGGGCGAAACCGACCTGAACCCCGTGTCCGGCCTCGGCAAGATATCGCAGCTCGTGTTTGCCTGGGTGCAGCCGGGCAATATTGTGGCGAATATCATCGCGGGTGGTGTGGCGGAGGCGGGCGCGCAGCAGTGCGTTTCCTCAGTCTTTGCTTTGAAATATCGGGAAGCTTATACCTTTGCTTCAGGGCCGGCGACCTCATGCAGGATCTGAAGACCGGTCACCTATGCGGCGCGTCTCCGAGAGCTCAATTTTATGGACAGCTCATCGGCTCGACGGTGTCGATCCTGGTGACGACGACCGCGTTCAGTCTATACACGCGCGCGTACGAGATCCCGGGGCCCTCCTTCCCCGCGCCTACTGCGTACGTGTGGCTTAGTCTGGCTAGGCTGCTGCGTGAGTGGCCACTTTTGACGCGAGTTTTTCCATACGTCTAACCCTCGCACGCGCAGGCGATGGGACACTACCCGAGAGGAGCGGCGTCTTCATGCTCGCTTTCGGCCTCTTCTTCGCTGCCGTCGCCGCCGTCAAGACCTATGCCGCGCGCTCGCAAGCTCCGTGGGCCAAGTGGGTCCCCTCAGGCGTTGCTTTCGCCATCGGCTTCCTGAACACGCCCTCCTTCTCAATTGCGCGTCTCATCGGGGGCGTGATCGAACATGTCTACCGCACGCGCTATGCAAGAGGGCGGGACGACATCTGGCTGATTGTCGTCGCCAGCGGGTTCGTGCTCGGGGAGGGCGTGGTGAGCGTGGTGTCGTTGGTGTTGAGGACGTGTGGGGTAGGTGTGGCGAGCTGCTGGGGGTGTGGGCATGGGATGTGTGGTGGGTGCCCGGCGCATTGAGAGCGCGGATGGCCTTGAAAATTGTGGAATCAAAACATGTAAGGTTCGGATCACGGACGGCTTCACGTGGAGCTGTGTTCGATGGATTAGTAAACTAGAAAGTAGATGGAAATCATACACACAGTTCGAACAAACGAGGAGTGAGGAATGACATTACATTGTACATACTATCACCACTATCCATAACAAGAAGAAATCCCTCTGCATGTAGCTTGACGCCGGGGGCGAAACTCGAAGGACGTTATGAGCCGCTGTTGGAGACTCCTGGCGGACCAAACATGAACCGAACCGTGCCCTCATTCCTCCCTAGCATCGCAATGTCGTCACTCCTGTGCCCCGCCGTCGGATCTGCCTGTCCAACGGGATTTCGTGTCCTAGCTTCATGCTCGGTCTCGCGTAGCTGGATCTTGAGGCGAAGCAGCTGGTCCGCGTCGTGCTGGCGCGAAATCGGCTTTCCAGGTCCGGCGGGTACAGCGGACGAAGGGGAGGACGGTGTACGTGGCGACGGTTTGGTCGCCGGGTTCTGCAGGCCTTGGCCGAGAAGATCAATCAACGCATGGGCGATGGCTGCAGTATATATGCTCAGAGGAAGAAGGTCGAACGGTGGCGGTGATACTTTACCTTCCAAATCGTCGACCTGGCATTGGAAGGACGCCTCCCACGCGCCATGTTCGTGTAGCATTTGTGCAATGTCGTGGCTGCTTGTAGTGTCGGGGTGCTCCTCCTCATGCGGCTGCTCGAATGAGGACAAGAGAGCTGCGACATAGATACTGCCGAGGGCCACCGTATGCGGCGGATACTGAAGCGGGATGAGGGTACGATGACTATAGCGCGTAGATCAAGATATACAATCATGTCAATAGGCGGTGTCTCTCACCTGTCCACGGCCAATCGCCATGCTAACTGAGCAACTTTCTTTGGCGCTGGTTCGCCAGTTATCGTCTACTCAAACGGCGAGATCGTTGACTTACCGGAAAGTCGTTTAGCTACTTTGATCACGTAAGGGAAACATAGCCTCGACGTGAAGTTGAAGCAGATTGTCTCCAGTAGTAAACGTTCGATTGCGAGCAATTTCTGGCGGTCTTGCTCAACTACCTACGTAGCGTTCGTCAGTTCTCATAATTCGGGTTAGGTCCCAATACATACCGTAGGGTCCATGGTGTCTATGTCGATCTCTCCAGTAGGATGCTTCGTCTTCGCCGCCAGCTCAGGGAAGCGAACGGCGTACGAGACAGCAAGAAGGTCGCGTGGCTTTTTCAAGGTGTCCTGCATCTTGGTGGACACAAAGAGTGCAGCAAGCGCAACGTCCTAATCGATGCATGTGTGTTACAGTTGTAGCAAAACGAAACCGAAGCGCTTACGGTGTAAATGAAGTCTTTAAGAGGGAAGAACAAATGAAACCGATGGTACAGGAGTTGCGCCATGGCTATGGTTTTTCGAGGGCTGAGTCAACGTTAGTAGGGATTGTGTGTCATAAGGGAAAGTATACATACAACCCAATTCGACCGCCCATCGCTTCAAGAAAAGAGCAAGCATTCTGCCGCTGCCGTTCTTCCTGTTGGATGGAGAATTTGCCACGTTGCTTTTCAGACAGAAAGAGAACTTCGGATGGACTGAGATAAGGTAGGTGATACTTGGACGATGATAGTGGCGCTTTTTGACTGTTTTCCATCGTCTCAGCCTGTAGGTCCGGGTGAGAGTGCGAAATTGGACGTGACATCAACCCGCGTGCGTATGCCGACGGCATTGCGGCATCGCTTTTCGGCGTTTGCCGAGTTCAGCTTGTCCACTTCATTTGGTTTCAGTATGCCTCTTCGCCAGCGACTCTATACCTCGCCCTACCCGGCGCATCCCGTTCCAAGACGAGTCGGCTGAAGCGCTGGAATAGCATAAAGTTCCAGCAAATTCAGGGGTGGCGCAACGTTGAACGGCGCGGGCGCGGAGAGACCAACGAGCATCCCATTCTTTACCCTATTAGCACAGTAACCGGCCCGCCCGCAGTGGCACGCAATCACGCGACGACCCTCTGACTCCCTCTGAGCCCTCCAGTTGCGGCAGTGCATCTCCAAAGCGCGATCAGTCCTCTAGAGCTCGCTCGACCAGACAGTGGAGGTGGCGCGACCACATTATCATGTCTGACCATTATCTGGAAGACTTGTGATTATACCAGGCGGCCTCCTTTGGTATTTATGTCGGTGGCGCTGAAGCTAGTAGCCGTTCGACCGCAGCCTTCACACATGCAGCCACGCGCTGGTAGTCAGGCTCCTCGCGGTCGGCGTATCGAACCATCGGTCCATGACCCTTGCTCAATCGTATTCTCTCCTGAGTTGGCAGGCGAGCCAGCTCGCCTTCCTCGAGCGGCTGCGGAAACGTTGAGCAAGATTGATAGGATGGCATACACCCCACCTCATCGATACTACACTAGGCTCCATTGGTACACTGGACCCCATCGATACACCACACGTCATGTACTCACCCGCACATCTTCGAGGCCAGTGTTCTCTGTGAAGTACTGGCAGTGAAATCTTGCGGGCAGCCCAGCATCGTCAAACCTGACGTTGGTCGCGCCGAGGAACACAAGGTCTTGACGGAAAACGCGCATGGGCGGAGACATCGTGATCTCGTCGGCGGCGTCGCTGCGGATGCGCTCGTAATCGCGTACATAGTTCGTGGGTACGCCGAAGAAGAGCGCAGTGGCAGGAGCGACGCAAAGTGCGTCATGGGCATCGGCGGAGAGCGCAAGTGCCTGTGATACACAGACGATGCCAGCCGCAGGTCAGCTATAAGTTGATCAAAGATAGTAAATCAACCGCGACGCACACTCTTTAGTATGATCCCTCCTAGACTGTGTGCAATGAACAGAAGAGGTAGCGCGTCCGTCTGAACTCTGCATTAGACGATGTGCAAGAGCATGGCGTCCACCACTTGCCTGCGTCTCGCGCCGCAAGTCGATGAGTTTGCACAGAAAGTTGCGTGTCATGACCTCCATCGGCTCCGAGTCGCTGGCCCCAGTATCATAACCAAAAGAGAGCAAGCGGAATGGACTGTTAGGCAGGTCTAGGGGGAGGAGGTCGCGCATCCAGCACACGCCCGTGGCACGGTCCGTGTAGGAGTCGAGCCAGTGCGCGTGCAGGCCGTGAATGAGGACCACACTGAAAAGTTAGGGCACCCGTATATATGCAGCAAGAGAAGTATTGTATCAACTCACTCGAGAGATCGTTCTGACAATGGAGGGTCAAGAAGGACGTGCAACCCCTCCGATTTCTCCCGAGATTTGGATTTGAGCGATTGAGGAGCTTTGGCGCCTGCGCTCTTCCGCTTATTCAAGCAGCGATGTAGAAAGCGCTTCATCGTCAAAGCACACTGCTTCGCGGTTATTGGGGCGCTGAGAGCTGGTCGTGCTTTCCAAATTCCTGATGGCTGGTTCGAGCTCAGTCATGGTGACAATTTAGTAACCAGGCTGTGACAAGCTTGTTCAATTGCCCCGGCCGGTCATCGCCTCCGCGTGAGGGTCCTGACAGAAAGGCGGCGCCGGCGACGAGTGGTAGCGGGATGGCGGAACAACTTATTCATGCGCGGTCGGGAACAGGGAGCACGGCGTTGACACGGCGCATTGCGTGGGAAAACTAACCCCGCACGTCCATCCCTTTCTTGGCTTCTTTCCGATCTGTAATGCACTACTGCAACACTTTTAGTGCCACAATTGAACTATATCCAGATGCAGAATACTCTATTAGGTAGATGATATATAGATACACGTACATTGTTCGGGATGAAAGCACTGTATAACGTCGAGTGTTTACACCCCGCCCGCGGTGGTTTCAATCACGCCAAGGACCCGTCGAGCCCATTAATCGCGGACGCTCGCCTCCAAAGCGCGCCTGTTCTCGGAGACCACGCTCAATCGTCCAGAGCTCGCTCGACCACTCCAATCAAACTCCAATTGAGTGTTCAGCCGACCACGTTGAAGCGCGGCTATAATTTTGCTGAGCATTTGGTATGATCGAAGCCGACCCAGAACTGGAGCGGGATGACCTGAGAGTTCTCGAGATCGGCGAACTTGAGCTCGTCGGGGGCGATGATGGCTTTATACTCATCAGAGGCCCACATCTGCGAGAGAGCATTAGTAAAAGTGATAGGGAGGCGTAGATGTATAAAGGAAGATAGATGATGGTAAGAGGGTGGGCGTTGGGGCATTTGAAGAGTGAAAGGGATTGTAGACTCACGTCCTGGATATCCTGGAACGAATCTGCCTCGAACATTGCGATGCCGTCATACTCAGTGATAGGGATGCCGTTCAGCTCGTTCCATGCCTTCGCGGTCTGTGCGGAAGTATGCATCTACAATTCGAAGGCGTACGTCAGTACGCATACTGCAATGCCACCCAAAGCGACGTACCTGCTCATAACGAAGCAGGGATTTGTGCACGATGCGCGTGCCCATGAACACCTTGGCGTGGTGGTTGAGCCAGTAGTCAGCGAACTCCTCGTATGACATGTCCTTGCGGCGCTTGACGAGGATAGCGAAGCGGACGCGGTCCTTGCGGAGGGAGCCAGGTGCGTCGGTACCAGTCATTGTGATGCGAGTGAAGGAGGGTGGGGCGACGAGGACGTCAGGTAGGGTAGCGATTTGTGGGCGCGGTCGAAGAAGTGAACCCTGACATATGGAAGGAACGTCTTATAGCTGGTCGTCTGCTTGCGGGTAGCGCGTTACATCGCGCGTAACTCCGGGGTTACGCGTATCAACCCAATGCAAGCCTGAATCACAAGCGCATCAGTTGATCAACTGGTCCGCCTACACTGGCACTATCAACCCATCATCAGCACGTAACGTTTCAATGGACTGCGTCCTCCCGAGGATCTTACCTGAATCCCTACAGTCACAACCTATTCAGCCAATGCAAAGTCATGATTTGGTTGAGGTAACGGCAGAAGTAGAGCCGGCTTTAAGACTCTGAGGCATCCATAAAGCAGACTTGAGGGTGGAGCAATCTCGCTCGGGACCAGTCAACTCGTGGTTCGAAGGAAACAGGTGGTTGAGCTGGTACCGCATAGCTCCGGGCTTGTTCGGCTCTCGCCGAGGGCCGCTGGTGACTCTCAAGCAAGTCTCAAGTTACTTAACTTGGCAGTGAGCTCGCTGCTCGCCAACGTCCCATGCAGACTACATATTGCGTTGGTTTGGATGTACACTACTACTAAGATATGCAATGGGAATACAATGAGCTAGCTGAGCATAACAATAAAATTAGTTCTTGTAGATCTGCAACAACGGGACTCGCACTGCCGACGTCCCCTTCACAGCCCATTGCCCTCCGCCCCTCTGATACATCCCCCCGCCTCACGACGCGACAGATCCTGCTCCCTCCTCATCCTCTCGAGCTCCTCACGAAGTCATAGAAATACTTTCTGAACACCTTCGGCTCGAGATCACGCATCTTCGTCGTTAGCTCGAGCGCCGTATCCGCAGGCCAATTCTGGGCAGGGAAAAAGGCGGACAGGAAAAAGTTGTACGCCTCGTCCCCGCGGGTCTTGCAGATTTTTTGAAGAAGGTTTGCAATCTCGTGCAGGACCTGCGAGCATGGTCAGCGGTGCGATCGGTGATAGCGAGGGGCAAGGGGAGAGTGGATAGATAGCTGAGTTGATAAGAAAAAGAGTAGGCGGATATGCGGCGAAGATTGGAGACACACGCACCACTACTGACTGGCCGTCCTTGGGGTTGAACGCGGGGTTCGCAGGCACAGCAAACGCGGTGGGCACGTAGCGCTCGTACACGAAGCGCTCGAATCCGGGAATGCTATTGCTCGGCGTGCCATCCGCTGTCGCAGGCTGGTTCCACACTTGCACGCTCCGGTTCATCCATCCGAAAGCAGTGCGCTGAGCTGCTGGATCCGAGACGTCCGCTGCGAAGCCCAGCATCATCTCTATGACCTGCTCGAAGCGGGCGTTGTTGCCTAGAAGGACAGTAAGTCTGGTGAGCGAGACTTGAGGCGAAGGTTGATGTACGCACGTGATGAGGTGAAGACACCCTGGAGGTCGGAGTCGAGCGTGCTGTTGAGCATGTTGATGAAGGCGCGGCGCGTTTCGACGCGGTCTCGCTCTTCGTCCGTGCCCTGTACTGGCTGCGAAATAATGCGCGCGATGTGGTCGGTGAGCGGGCCGATTAGCTCGTCGAGCACGTCGAATATGTCCCGCTGCAAGGTCGTCAGTAGTAGATATACACTCAACAAGCACACACACCTTCAACTTATGCAGCAACAGCCCGATGAAGTTAAGGAAGTCCACCAGCTCATGCGGCTCGAAGTGCGTCAACAAGTTCGACATCAGCGGCGGGATAAGGTGCGTGATATTAGGCCCTGTCGTCGCCAGGATACGCGCGAAAGCGAACCTGGCCGCATCGCGTATGATCTTGAACACGTTCATGGCCTCCAGGCAGACCAAAATCGCCTGCGCAGTCTGCGTGAAGACGTCGAGCGGTGGTATGATGTAGCCCTCCGGGAGCGGTGGCGCGGGCATGTCCGGGAAGCCCTTCGCAATGTTGCCGAGCGCCATGATGATGTGGTGCACCTTGACGATGGCGGCGGTGTCGCGCGTCGCCTTCGCGGTCTCGAAGCTCGCGCTGAGGTCGTCCATCATTGGCCGTACGAGCGTCATGAGCAGCGCGCTCTGCTCCTGCGGCTCTTTGAAGAGCAAGGAACAAAGGATCCCTGCGGTCTCGTGCAAGTAGATGTGCGAGTTGAAGGTTGCGTTGTTGACGGCTTCCATGAGTGGGTCTGCGTCCTTGTCTTCTGTCTCGATGGGTCCGACTTCGACAGGCAGGAGGTCGCGGATGCTGTTGATGATACGGACAGCGAGGTCCGGCGGGATATCCGTCCGGCCGTCCTTGATGAAGCGGTAAAACAGGTAGTAGACGCGTAACCGATAGGTCTGATTCTCGTTGTGAACACCTCTGTGACGGCGTCAGCACGCTTCCAATAGTTCGCACGGGATTGGACCTACCGAGAATCAATCATGGCCTCCAGAGTTGGCGGTATGCATTCTTTCCTGACCTTGAAGAAGTCCGGATAGCGCGCCACACTCTCGAAATATTGGAGCGACACCGCTCGATGCGGGTAGCTGACGACGCCCGACTGCACCATAGCGAAGAGCACGGTGCCATGGGCCGTCAATGGGTATTGTGAGTAGTCATGTGGATGACCCTTGATGGCAGGCGGCGCTTCGCAGAATGCGGGTCTGCCTTTGCTTCCGGAGGCTTCAACGACATCGTGAGGGACCGTAGCGTGACACGAATAGGTTGTAGACGTACATTTATTGATTTCACCGAAGACAAAGACCAGGTATATGGCCAGCTCAGCGTCGTTCCACTTGATTGAAGCGCCTTCTCGATATGCACTGAAGGTGTTCAAGACGAGCGACCGCACTGCGTCCAGCACGATGGGCTGCTCGATGACAGAAACGGAATCCATGAACACGCGAAGGTCCTGCGATGCCTGGTCAGTCTTGCGCAAATGGATTGCCTCGTCACTCACCTTTCGTAATGCGTCAAATTCGGTGTTCTCGTCCTCGTCCATATCTTCCGGTTCTGCTTCTTCGTCCCATTTCAGTTTCGAGAGAATGACCTGCACCATGGACGAGAGGAAGGCACGCTTTTCTTCTGGTAACGGGTCAGTCGACGCTCGCCGCTGGCGCTTGTACTACAAGCCATCAGATATATCGAGCGCGTAAAGCACAAGGAAGCTCACACTAGACAGCAGGGCCTGCAGGAAAGGGAAGATCGTATTGCAAGTGTCGTCGTAGTCATCCGCCATGAATCGTAGCGTGACTGGCAGAATCTGTTGGAGGTAGGAGGTCGCTTCTGCCTTGACGGCATCACTCGCGTTGTTGTCCTTCGTCGTAGTTAGCAGGAGCGCTGTGTTTAGCGATGCCCGCTTACCTCGATCAGCTTCATCAGCTCGAGACCAAGCACGTTTAGCAGTTTACCAAGCGCTTCTCGGTAGGACTCTTCGCCTTCGTCGGTGTCGGATCCTCGTTCTGCTTGCTGTTCCCGTGTTTTTGTTTCCAAGGCGTCGATGACTTGTCCGAGGGACAGAATTTTGAGCAGTTGCAACTTATCCGCTGGCTCTTTGAGGCCCTTGGACACGATGCGTAGTAGGGCGACGGAAGTGGCCAAGCGTATGGGGAGGGAGGTGTCGGCGAGTAGGGTGAACAGCAGAGGCACTGTGGTCGGCGTCACCGTGAGGTTGATATCAATCCACCCTGCCAGGTCCGTCAGCCATAATCGCACGTATGGCTCGGTATACGCACCGACGTACGAGCCAAACGTCCTAATGCCAAGGTCGACGATCTCTTCAACTTCTTCTATTTCTCGCGAACCCGACTCCTCCTTGCGCAGTGTCTCCATCCGTCGTGCGGCATCGGCGACGATGGTGAGAACGGCCTCATTTATACGTGGCGCGTCGCGTTCTCGTACTGCATCGCGGACGCGTCCATCGCGCGCATGACGCTCCGCATTGAAGGTGCGCGCCGTTTTGATCAACTGGTCCGCGACCTCGCCGGAGATCTCGAGCATGACACGGAAGAAGAGCAAGGATACGTGTCGGTTGAATGTGCGTTCTGATGAGCCCTCAGCAGGCTGTATGCAGGTGAAGAGATCGGTGAAGAAGGATGGCCACTGGTCGATGTATGTGCAGAGGAAGAAGAGGGTCAAGGTGTGCGAGAATTTGTTGCGTAGGACTGGAACGGCGGGTCAGTGGCGGGCGACAATCACGAGTGAAGCCACGCACAGGTCGCACTGGCCTCGGCGGCCCCAAAGACGTACTCTGACTGGATGTATGCGAGCATAGCCTGCTGGAGAGTGCTGAACGTTTCTTGATCGAAGGGCACTAGTCTGTAGGCACATCATCAGCCTGCTGTCCTCTGCGGTAGCATTTCGATTGGATGGCGAAAGGAAGGTGAAGTATTGCAGAAGTAAATAGCTTCGGCAGCGTTCCTTCTTACCTCCCGTCAAAGAAATCATCCAGCACGCGTAGCGCGAAGAAGCGTGCCTGTGTGGGGTACTTGCGCGTCCCGTCCGCATTCTGGTCAACAAAGAGGTGCAGCGCGAGTCGCCAGCTAGATTCCCCATTCTGTTGTATGGACTGCAAGTATGCGAGCGCTTGCTGGTACACGTCGGTGGCCTGCGCGGTGGGATCAGCCGCGATGTTGATGGCCTGCACGACCTGCTGAAGTTCGATGTCCATCCGTACGCGCAACTGCAGCAACTGTCCGATGGACGTTGTAAGAGAGACGCAGAGAGCACGAGCACAGCTGGCGCACGCGACCCGGGAACCAAATAGATACAATGACTAGGACGGGAGGAACAGGTTTTTATTCGAGAACATCGCGATTGACGCGTGACGGCATCTATCGATCGTACCATTTTGGGAAAGTGAATTACCCTATTCAGATTCCATTGTTCAATGTTGGTCGGACACGCTAATGGCAAGGAAGTGAAAGGCAGCGTTGATATGTCCACAGGGACGTAGGCAGAAGAGCAGCGCGCTCTAACGGAGCATTAGAATCCTTGGGTTGATGTGTGGTCTACTCTTTACCCCAAATCACTCGAGCTCATACTTGTGCCACTCCTTCGTCTCATCAGCATCCTCCATCCACCGTGGCTCTTCACCAAACCACAGCCTCACCAAATGCGACACCTGCTCTTGCTTGGGCCTCCTTATATAGAAGCGTTTGCCACACGTGCCGACCACCATGAAGAACGAGACGCCGGGGTCCGTCGTGCGCAGGGGTTTTGGCGAGTTCTCGTCCGGACGAACGTAGACAAGTTGGAGCGGGTAACCCACCGCATTCTCAAGGAGCACCGATATCTCTGCCACCTTGAGCACGACAGGATTGTGGAGATTGTAGTTTGGATGAAAGCGAAGCAGAGCAGCATCCACGAAGTCAATGTTAAGCGGCCATCCGTAGTACCAGTACCGTGTGGATGTGCCGTTCTGACAAGCCTCCGGAAGTCTGGCTATGAGGGCATGCGAGGGATGCCTTGGCTGCTCAAGCGTCAGAAGTGGTACAACAAACGTAGCGCTCAGACACACCTTCAGAAAATCGGCTGACGAGGATTCCTTCAGCTGTGTAGATGCTTTCTGCGCCGTCGCCGCATTTGGCGAAGCAGTCTGAGCGTCTACTTCAGTGCTTTGAGTCGCGCTTTGCGACCTATCCTCGAGCATCATGAGGGCGGAAGGGATGTCCTATTTATTGGTGGGCGAACGAGCAGTTCCGCAGGTCATAGACTTCAAGTATAGAGAGGGAAGGACGAGAAAAACGACGACGACGACGGACGCGAGGCAGCCACGGGGGTTGCATACTTACGGTAAATCGGGGGCGTGCCACAAACGTGGTCGACATTAGTAACGGTCAAAGTGGGTTGAGGATCCGCTGAGGAAACCGTTGAGGAAACGTTGAGCATCCGAAGACTCAAACGTTTCCTCAACAGTTTCCTCAGCATCGCATCAACGGGTGCGGTCAAAGTGGGGAAATCTGCTACGCTCTCGCTCCGAGCTCGGCTCTTATAGTACTACTTAGTGTACGAGTGCATACTGGTTTCCCTTTCCCCTCTTGCATCTCTCCATCACCGCCATGGACCGGCGTGCTAGCCGCAGCAGACGTACAAAACAGCTCATTCGAGCACTCCTGCACCTGAGGCTCGAGGGCCGCGGACGACGACTAAGACGCATGCGGCAACTACGGCAACAGCGGAGAGCCACGATCGAAAGACAAAGCCGATTACGACCTACATCTACATACAACGCAAGCAGCGACAGCAGTACGACATCATGGACATCCTCTTCCTCCTCCTCTTCCTCGTCCACTACCACCACCACCTACACCTCCGCCTCCACCTCATCCGTCGAGTCGGCAAGCAGTTCCATGAGCACTTCTGACTCAGCATCAACGTCAGGGATGTCGAGTCCGAGCACGGACACGAGCGATACGGAGACGGAGACGGATAGCGGGAGGTCAGACAGCACGTCGAGCACGCACCGATCGGACGGGAACATGGCGGACGACGAGGCGGGACTGCCTGCATGGGATGATTGTTGGGGCTTTGAGCACGACACGACGCATGCAGCACGTTCGCGGTCAAAGCTGAGGAAGGTCGTGCAGGACGAGGTCAGCACGATGTACCAAAGTCGCTACGAGGTACCACGCACCCGCCTAGAGCGACCCTCCGAGTCGTACCTGCATCACGTCCTTCTGCGTCTCAAACACAGTGATCCTCCCCACTTCCGCCAATATCTTCGTGTGGACCCGCACACCTTCGACGAACTGGTCGCTCGTATCGAAGACGATGCCGTCTTTGTCAACAACTCGGACTCTGCGCATCAGGCCCCTGTCGAAGAGCAGCTGGCGGTCACTCTGTACCGCTTTGGCCACGACGGGAACGCCGCAGGGCTGCAAGCGACAGCGGATTGGGCTGGTATAGGGAAGGGCAGCGTGCAGAACTACATGCACCGCGTCATGACGGCGCTCTTGCGCCCTGAGACGCAGTTCATGCAGGACGCTGTCCGATTGCCAACGGAGGACGAGAAAGAAGACGCGAAGCAGTGGGTGGAAGAGAACTCGTGCAGAGCATGGAGGGGAGGGTGGTGCTTTGTTGATGGGACTCTCGTGCCGCTGGCAAGGCGTCCGGCGTGGTACGGGGAGAGTTATTTTGATCGGAAGAGCAGGTATTCCTTGAATATCCAGGTAAGTGTCGTACCAGTGCATCAACGCAGGTACATGTATTCACCTGGACCCACAGATAGTGAACCTCCCCAACTTGCGCATCATTGACTTCGGCTACGGGCATGTTGGTAGCGCACACGATGCAACCGCATGGGAGGGTACTCGCCTTGCACAAGAACATGAGACCATCTTCGAGGCGGGGGAATGGGTGTGGGCTGACTCCGCCTATCCGGTACGTTGCCTATGCCTGCGCTCTACACCGATGCTAAAGATCAAACGCAAGATATCAGAATGGGTCGTCGCACCTTACAAGGCCCCCGAGCGCGATTACGCCGACAACTCTGTCTTCAACAATCACGTATCGATCCTTCGAATTCGTTCTGAGCATGCCATCGGCTACCTGAAAGGCCGCTTCCAGTCTCTCAAAAATCTGCGAGTCGACATCACCGACGCACGGACACACAAGTTAGCGACGTACTGGATCTCCTGCTGCATCGGAATCCACGCGTTCGCCATGGACAGCGAGGCTCGGGCGAACGGAGCTGCTGGCCACGACTTCTTTGAGGACGACCCTTTCCTCGCTGAAGGTCTTTGCGACGACGAGGACCCAGAGGCGGCGGCGCCGCCTGTTTTTCATCGTACTGCCGGAACTTCAGAGCGTTTGCAGAGGGGTAAACGGTTCCGTGAGGGCCTGAAGGAGGAGTTTTTGCAATATCAAGAGCGACGCAGTGAGCGCGTCCGTCGTCGAAGGATGTAGTGAGAGTAATAGAATGGATTCATTTACTGTATCCAAACAAATGAATACAACATCAAGATCTCGCGCGTGTCACCGCCGCACTGCGCATGTCATACTTTTCCCAAACCCCCATCGTCAAGAAGCTAACAGGCTATGTTCCATCCAACCAGCTTTGCACTTCTCCACCATCAAAAGCGTCGTCCGCTGCGCCAAACGAGGGCATAAACGGGGCGTCGCGGTCGGGCGTTGGCATCAGATGCGAGTCGAACTGGGAGGGGTACGGAGTCGAAGGGCCAGTCACGGATGGATCGCTAGACGAAGAGCTAAGGTGAGTCTGCGCTTTCGCCATCTTGTACTTGTATTTCAGCTCAAGCTCGGCAAGCTTGTACTTCGCCTTGGCCTCCTTCCGTTTATCCTTACTTTTCAGCTCGGCAATCTTGACGTCGGCTGCAGCAACTACCTTCACACGGTCCAGTTCGAGACGTGCGCGCTCCGTCTCCTCCTCTGCCAGCCCGATATCCCTAAGCTTCTCCGCAGGCCCGGCTTTGCCCTTGCCTTGCGGGATGGCGGCAGGCGTCGACTTCCGAGACTTCGGACCCTTGCCGCTGGTCGATAGCTTCGTCTTCTTCGTCGTCGCAGGTGCAGCTGTTGCCGCGTCCTTCGCCTTGCGCTTGGTCACGGTTGTGGACGTGGGAAGCGACACTTCAGTAGGGAACTCGACATCCGAGTCGCTGTCCGGTGGTAAGACCGCGATGGGAGGGTGTGCAGTGTTTGGGCTATGGTGCGTGATGATAGTCGTCTCGCGCGGCTCCGAGTGGGCTTCGTCATCCGAGATGCCCTCGGTTCTGAGCTCGTCTGCATCCGACTGCTCATGATGGCCGTCGTACTCCGCTGGTCCAGGCGATCCGGCTTCAGAAGGTGCGGGGCACTCGTCTGCACTCGAGGGAGTGCCCAAGTCAGGCTGCTGTGGCTGAAGAGCGCTCATGTCGATAGCAGAGCTGTTGTTGCCAACACCTTGAGGGACGTGGTTGGGGCGCTCGGCGATGATGTTCCGTAGTTCCCAGAAGTACGGGCAGTCGGCCATGCAAGCGTCTTGTGAACATCAGTAGGTGTTGCATGTGCAGAGTCATAGCTAACGCACCGTGCAGGTTCGTGAATCTGTTGGGCTTCGTCGTGTCCACCTCGTCCTTCGAGTGAAGGCCCTCGCCGGTCTTCCCCAGCGTCTCTCGCCACTCGTTCACGGTTTTGACCATTCTACGAGTGTGTAAGCATACGGACATCAGAGACGATACAGTACGTACTTCCGTAACTTCCCCTTCGTCTTGTTGACCCACTGCTTCCTCTTCTGCGCGTCGCTGGCGATCGACGGCCATATGGCCTTGTACTCCTCTGATTCCTTCAGAGTACCGTCGATGAGGCCCCAGTATGCAGACTCTTTTGGTAAGGTGTTCGCGTCTTTCAGCTTTCGGCCTTGCGTAGCCATCTTCGCAGGCGGAAACAGACTGTTTTGGATGGCGGGGTTGTCGCTGATGGTCGTGACGATGCCTAGCTCCATTCCACGGGTCCAGCTGAAGGTTATCAGCCGTCACATCGACGTGCTATGCCTTTCAACATACCGTGTACGCTCTTTGGGATCGGCCTCCTGTTCGTCACCACCATCACTCGTGCCACCATCGTCGGCCGGCATGGCCAGTGCGGCTGCCCTTGCCTTCGACACCTTTTTGGGCTTTGGGTCCGTCTTTGTGGTAGCTTGCGGGGCGGCTGCCTTACGGCCCGCCATGGTGTCGTGGTCTGAGCAGAGGATGAAGGCTGAATTATTTTCATGTTCGGATGCCGCACTTTCTCCTAGTTTACATGTGTTTGTACCAATACCATATGCAGTAATCAAAGGCACTAGCGGAAGGCTCAGGCTCAAACGTTTGAGGATAAAAGGACCAGCTCTAGTAGCTGGTCCTTTTAAGACACCTGAGGAAACGGTTGAGGAAGCGTTTGAGCCTTCGATGCTCAACCTTTCCTCAACGGTTTCCTCAGCGGATCCTCAACCCACTTTGACCGTTACTATTTAAGAGTCACTGGAAACGCGCACCAGACGTGTCGCCCGTGGCCGTCGTATCGGAAAGATAGACACGAACGGTTGGAGCTCAACAAAGAAGACGCGGGGCGATCAACAGGGGGTTTGCAAGGGGACTGTAGGTCGGGCATGCCACGGTTACTTACATACACAGACCACGCATGCGGCCATGCCATCTATTTCGGCATGCCAACCTTAACGACGAGGCTTGGCAGCAAGTCCAGCAAGTCCCTGCGTGCCCAATCCGCGACCCAGCCTTCTTCATGCAGTCGTAGCGTCAGCGAGAACAGCGCGCCTGAATTGGCGACAGAGCGGACTCGAAGCAGGCGCGTCAGCTTCTCGCAATTCGGGTTCCATCTCATTCGCAATTCGAGGTCGCGAAGGCGGGGTATGCACATATCGCCGCGCCCGGAGCGGGCGGCTGGGGTGAGCGTGTTGACGGCCAGGTTGATGAGGGAGCGATCGCCCCCCTCGTCGGCGACGCACAGATGCTCGAGGAACGGCAAAGTTCCCAGCAGCTCCTTCAGGTCGGCTGATTTGATCTTGACATACGAGAGCGTGAGGGAGGTGAGGGTGGCGCGCGAGCGCTCGACGCAGTCCTGCAGCGCCTGTAAGCTCGTTTTGGAGTGCCAAATCCAGGGTAGGTGGGTCTTGCACGCGCCGAACTCGAGTGACGAGAGCCTGGGCACGGTGAGATGTGGGAAGATATGTTCGGCCAGCGAGGTGCGCACGTCTTCGGACCGCAGACGCAGCTCGCGGAGATTCGGGAGCGCGAGCATATCGTCCACACTGAGCAGCTCGTCTGTGCGTAGGCAACAGAGGCCTTCCCCTGTGAAGGACACTGCGTTTTGGCAGCGCTTCATAGACTGAAAGCAGTCACGGGGGCTGCTCACAGCGAGGGTTGCCGACGTCAGCTGCGCCCACGGCAGGAAGGCGTTCACTCGCGTGCCCTTGTAATTTCGGAGAGCGGTCGCGTTCTCTAGTCGCAATGCCCGGCGCAGAACCCCCGGTACACAAAGGGTAGTGAGAGAAGAAAGGTTGAAGGTGGGGTCGGACAATCGAGCGAACACCGCATGATTTTCTACCGTCAGGTCTTCCCAGCGATGACTTTCTAGTAGAAGCGGTTCGACAACGGCCTCCCCATCCGCGTAGTGACCGACCTTCAGCGATAGTGGTCGGGCAGCGGAACGCAGAAGGTGATGCTGGATAGCGCGACTGAAGCCGTCGCGGGATGCGGCCTCGTTGAGTCCGGGGACAGGTCGACGGACGTGGATGGACGCCCAGAGGTGAGGGCTACTACAGACGAGCTCTCGCCACAGGCTGCAGACCTGACCCAGGACGACTGGGGTGGAGGACAGGTCGCGGAGGGAATAGTCGGCATCGACAACGGCGAAGGTGAAGATACGCAGGAGGACTTCGGGGACGAGCCGCCGGAAGGGCGCGTGAATGGAGCGCACACCAGCCATGTACGCCTTCATGGCCTCCATCTCGAGCTCAAGTCTCTGCACTAGTAGGACGGCCTTCTGTCGCGCCTCGTCGTACTGCAAGTACGCGCGTTGAACGTCGGCGGCATGGCCTTCGGCGCTCTGTTTGTCCTGCAGGTGGGGAGTGGAAGAGGGGTTCTTCGATACTTCAGTGTCGTGGATGTAATCGTGAGATGGAAGGGAGGATTGACAGTCATCACAAAGCATGAAGGGGGCCATAGCGCGTTATCTGCTGGGAACGATTCTGAGCTGTTGCACAGGGTTCAGGAAAAGGTGTGCGCACCTTCCTGTTGCTCTAGCCTATATCAGTTATGAAGCCAGTCAGATACTAAAGCAAGAGGAAACGGTATGATCAAAGTCCCAACCGATAAGATAAGTAGAGACTTGGTATTCCAGCGTGAGGATCAGACGCGTCGCGCGGCGCGTCAGTCACGCGGCTTCCACGTGGTATAGCCACATGTCGCGTTGTCCGAATTTCCCCTTCATCTTGACCGTCCTCTTTTCCTACCCTCACAGTCTGGAAGACATTTCTGGCGGAGTGCGACAGCTGTGGCGCGTTGCTGCTCTCCTTTCCCGGCCATCGGGCTGCCAGTCCGCTCGGTCCGAACTCGGCCGAAAGACATAATCTCGGCACGAACACTTGGAAGCTCTTCAAAGTTCAGGAACACAATGCTCATTGCTCACCCCCACCCGATATCCCACAAGTCGAGCTCCTGCACGGTCGACAGGCTGCGAACTGGCATTGGCTGCGCCGCTTCCATCCCCCCAACAGCATTAGAAGTTGTAACACTTTTCATCGACACCTAGACACTTATGGTGAACCTGATCCAACTCCCGGAGGACGTGATCGTGTGCGTGTGCTACTGGCTACGCGTAGAGGATGTCCTTCGTCTTATCGAGGTACGTGGCGAGTTTTCATGTTGACGAACCAAAACTCATACTCCCAGACCTGTCGCGCTCTTCACACCCTGGCGTCCAGCGACTACGTGTGGCACCAGATCCCTCTTGATTTCCCACTCGCGACACGGCCGGACAAACCTCACACTTCAAGACCTGCCAATGAACTCCGCCACCTCGCTGTCCAGGCCCTTCGACTCAATCGCAACTGGCGCCGGCCCGTCTTTGCCCGTCCTCGTCTAACGCGAGTCGACCACGGCAACATCGTCTTCCGCTCCGAGCTTCTCGCAAACGACCGGCTATGCACGCTTTCGCGGTCTTTGACAAGTATGACATACTTTACAGTGTGGGTCCTGGCGGACAGCGGCCCACGGCGCGAACACTGCTTCGAGACGCCTGGCGCGATCAACTTCTCGGCCGCGCTCGTGAGGGACTCTGACGATTCGCTCGTTGCCATCATCGGAAGGACCAGTAGACATCTAGAGTGAGTTGCTAGCGCCATGATGAACTATTGTTTACCGTGAGTCCAGATACCTGGACGTGTATCGCGTATCGGCCAGTAGAAGCGTTGAAGATGTCGATTATCCGCAAGTGTCTTTAGTGGCGTCAGTCTGCAGGCCCAGTCACGAAGGAACATTCAATGAGGTTCATGTCGCCGACTATATCGTTGCAGTCAGCCTCGCGCGGTTCGAAGGACAGCACGTGCCAGTATACCAGATACTCCTCGTCAATACCCGCACCTGCGTGCACCTGCTTGTCAATCCGAGTATTCCCCAGGTACAGCGGTCATTTCCAAAGTGGTTCTTGTATCTAAAGTATTGACAGTACTCCGACCACAAACACTTCCGACTATGCGGAGCTGTTGAGCCCCGTCACATCCTTTTTCTCAACACGTCCCCAGGCCGAACCGCCTCCCTAGTGACACACATTCACGCTCTCCCGTCCGAGCTCTTTGATATCGAACCGCCGCCGGAGCGCGAGAGTATCCGGGCGCGTAGCCCACACACGCCTCCATACCGACCTCGAGGTTCTCCGCCGCACTCAACTCCTTCGTCCCCGCCCCCTCCCGCGTCTCCACCCCCGCGGCTCGTAGAGCTTGGGCCCCTGGTCCACAGGCACGAGATACCGACAGTACCTGTGCGTCTGCAGACCTACGCGTCCGATGTGCAGATGGATCCCTCCACCGGCCGCTGTGCGCTCGCGGTGCTCGCCTTCCATGGCGCCTACGTTGGCTCCCGAGGGCAGGCCGGTGCGCGCTCGACCGTGTTCAGCCTACCGAGGAAGCGCAGCGATTCAGCGAGTGCGGACGTGCAAACCTTCCGCATGGATCCGCTCGTGGGGCTGGACATTGTGTGCATTGGGCGGAGCGGGCGGCGCGCGGTATGGTTGGAGCGCAATTGGGAGACGGACGCGTTTGCGCTGGTGAAGGCGGACTTTGGTGCGCCGGGCGACAAGGGGGCGGGGGAGAAGCGGCAACTGGTTGTGGCGCCGCTGCTGCCACCACATCTGGCCCTGCCTTTTGAGGCACACGCATGTCAGTCGCTGGCTTTCGATGAGGCTCGGGGGAGGGTATGCTTGGCTTTGCATACGGGAGACGTGTACGTGCTAGACTTCTGAGAATCAACTTGCTGCCGTACCTGCATTGCAATGCCGGGAAACAGGAGGGCTTTGATGACGTCTGAGCGCCGAATCAGCACCGGAGCAATGTCAACAGTGCAGTCGATAGACGCCCACGAAGAGACGATAGAAACCCGCGTTCGCAGGAAGATGAAGCCATTTTACGTGTACGATGCGCTAACACGCCCTGGCGGCCTGGTCTACGACTCCAAGCACGTTTGTCTAACGAGGGAAATTTCTACGGCTGCCTGGCGCACATCCCCTGTCGACCTTGCATCGACCCCCCTCTCTGCTCCTTCTACGATGGTGGCCGACAATGCGTCTCCCTCGCAGACCACACACTGAGTCACCGCACACGAGCGGGATGTTGCGGTCCAAGCGACAGGTCGCCTGCTCGAAGAGACAGTGCCAAGAATTTCCAAGGTGCGCATGGGTACTAGGCTTCTCCTCAACTGCGACTGAGAGGTCATCTAGCCCAGCGACGCATACATCCCAGAGCTGCCTGCGGCTTATCATACGTCCACGCGCCATTGGTACTCTGGATAGCCGATTTCGCTCGATATCTTGGACTATCTCTTGATTACTCACAACCCGGCGTACAACCGTTCACAACGCTGTTATGCGCAAGGTCGCTGAACTGTGCCTTGCCCTCGAAAGGAGTACGGGCTTCCGTCTGGTCCAACAGGTGATCGTCAAGCCAGACGAGCACTCGCCGCAGCCACTCGCCCCCATCGCCCCCGGTGTTTCTTTTCTCATGATCATGGGGACGTGCACTCAGCGCTTTATGGAGAGACGGCCTACGGAGAAGCAGATGGAGAAGCTGATTAACTGGTTCATGGGGCGAAAAGCCCCGATGGATGGAGGATGTGCTGGAAAAGGAACAACTTTGGTCGAGTATGATCTGCAGTAGGAGGGTAGTTGAATGTATGGCGCAATAATAATGTAGGCCTTCAGCTAGTGAGCTCTATTCGTGGTAAGGACCGACCCCCTCCGTTGCGGGCCACTCAACGGGCTGTTCCGCTGCGGTCGTCAGCCGTTGACGCGCCACCATTTGTACGGTACGTTGTCAGACCGTTCCATGACGTCCCGATAACTCGCACCAATGAGGAAAAGGTCATCGAGGACAGCAGCAGAGGAATCGTGATGAGCAGGCGAATCATTCAACCAGACAGGCGACTGCGAGGCCACGAAATTGTGGCCCAAACTTGTGGCGGGTATCGCTGAAGTCGGTCTGACTGTGGACGACGCTTGCCTCGCTGCGGAAACCGAGATCTCCAGGATAAAAAAGGCTTAGCCCAGACTGCATATGACTTGCTGGCGGCAGAGCGTCGGGATATGCCTGGAGGCTGTGGGTGGAAAACGGCGCATCCTTATATGGCGAAGGTGGAGGCGCAGAACCCCAACTTTGGGAAGAGAACGCTGACGCATCGTGGCCATAGTTAGTCGCGAATGGGTGTCCACGAGAGGAAGCAGTTGGCGTCCCCGGTTGGTAAGCGGCCAGT
>VDMD01000243.1:0-24053 GCA_007026445.1 Schizophyllum amplum | reverse complement strand
AGGAGGACGAGGATGTGAAGATGGAGGACACCGACCATCAGAAGCAGTCTGAGCCCGAGAGGAAGGAAGACAATGCGATGCAAGTCGATGCGGACGCGTCGAAGTCGGCACAATTGTCCAAGGAGAAGACGGGTACGTCCGCCTGCGACAGAATGACACTCGCGCTGACATTCGCAGACTTGTACCAGACATTCTGGTCGCTTCAACTGCCCTTCTCGCGACCTCCACTATTTGGCACTGGCCCCGAAATGATGACCAAGTTCAGGGAGAGCGTCAACAAGATTTTGCCCGTCATCAAGGAGGCCACCGCGAAGGAACGCGCGATGATGGGTAGCCGGTCTGGCGCCAGTTCCGCCAAACGCAAACGCGAGCCAGAAATCTCCGCCGATGCCAACTCCGCCGAGTACTTCTTCGCCAAGTACCTGACAAGTCCCGACCTTTTGGACCTTGAGGTTTATTCAACCTTTGACTATCTTAGCGCATCACTCATTCCCTTCTCCAGATCGCCGACACGCAATTTCGCCGCCAATTCCTCCTCCAGCTCCTCGTCCTCCTCCACCACCTCCTCACCTTCACCCCCACCGCCAAAGCCGCCATAGCAGCTATGCAGGCCGAAGTCAAACACCGCAGCCTCCAGATGGACTTCACTATAGAATCCGACAACGAGCGCTGGGTGATCGAGACCTACCGCAAGGCGATGGAGGAGTTGCGCCAGACGACGCCCAATGGGCGAATCTTCGCCGACACCGTCGCTGTCATCCTCGAGCGCGAGAAGAACTGGGTGACGTGGAAGGCGATTAGTGTCCGCCATTCGATAAGGAACCTTGGTTCGAGGAACTGAACACGTTGAGCGGGGAGAAGCGCAGGATCACATCGTTGCGCGAGGCCACAAAAAGAGCGAGGAGCTCGCTGCACCAAAAGCCACCTCCGTGGAAGCATTCCCACGGTTCCGCGTCTCTTACAGAGTGTGGGAGTTTGGCTACGAAGGCATAGAGGATCTCGCGAAAGGGCGCCTGGACGAGTATGTTTCTTGTTATCTACGACTTTGCGTGCAGGAGCTTACCGAGTTCACTATCCTAGCGAGCCCGCAGAAACCAAGCCGGAGGAGGAGCTTGAAAGTTGGGTGCGGAGGGCCCAGGGCGAACAGAGGAGGATCGACACGCGCCTTAGGCAGCTAGAGCAGATGCGACGCAGACAACAGCCCAAGCCCGCACCTCCGCCACCCACAGAGCCTAGTGAGGCTATCACAGCCAATGCTGTAGACGAGCCAGCAAAGCCCGAGATCAAACCAGACGCGGAACCTCCAAGCCAGCACCACCACCGCCACCGATCAACGACCATGTCATTACGCAGAGCGAGCAGGTGCGCTATTTTTGTATATACGAACCATGAAAAACAAAATTAACACGAGATCCCCAGGCCAAAGAACGCTGGAATTGGCTCGGCCTGCGCGCGGTACGCACGTCGCTGTACTGCTCCTTCGCGGGCGTGCAGGCCGCGCCGTGCAAGAACGAGGTGGAAGACTGGCAGAACTATATCAGGTCGCAGAGGGAGAAGGCGAAGGCGCTGGGGCGCGACGAGGATGCGAGGACAGCGAGTCCGGCGCCTGTTGCTGCTTCGGCGCAAGTGGGGGCTTCGGATACGGTACCTATGCCAGTTGCACCAGAGGTGACGAAGATGGAGGTAGATGCGTAGGTTGACTTGGTGCTTTACGCGACGCGCAACTGCAGAACAATGGATTCCTCTCCGGAGATTGAAGCACGTGACTAGGTTCGACTTCGGAATTTACCGATGGTCTGGCGCGAACGGACTGTTCATGATGGAGCGCCGCCGTTAGGACGAGTACTTGGGCTGGGCCCTCAAGCAGCCTCAAAGGGCAACGATCTCAAGGTGTGTGGCCGTAATGTCACCGTTGCGTCAACCTTCTCGCGCCGTCATCCGTGCCGTATCGCGCACTATGTCTGCCAGGTAAGTTCCGGAGCCTCCAATCCCGCCATCGGTCGCCGGTCTGGCTGCAGCAACGCTCGAGCGTCCCACAAGTCGAGTCCATTCTACGCAACGCCCACACTGCCACAAAGCGCCGCCGTTCCTTGCCATGAGAAACCCGCATCAGCCGCGCAGGCGAATTCCCGTTTCGAAGACCTGGAATTCCCGTTCAGAGCTTCGTATTCCCGTTCCGCAGACCTTGAATTCCCGTTCCGCAAGGCTTGAATTCCCGTTCCGCAGACTTGCATTCCCGTTCATCAGACGTGAATTCCCGTTCGTGAGCTCGAATTCCCGTTCGTACCTCCGCGACCACCTGCTCTTGCCCTGACAAGGTCGTCATCCTGCGGCTTCTGGGATAGTCTGTACCTTTGATGTCCTCTACTCATGCAACGTTTCTCGGTCAGACTGACCTGTCTGCCCTCCAAGGATAGATGGTTTAACGACGTCTTGGACGGCGCTGAGCTCAGTGGACCGCGAAAAGGGTGCGGGGGGCGGACCGCGCTGTGGGAACCTGGTGCCATGGGGAGGCCGTCGGGGTCTAATGGAGCTTTCAGTGGGCGATGAGCGGCTGATGTATGCGACGTAGGCCGGAGACCTTTATCGATGCGGTCGCCGTGTGTACCTCGGCGCGGCGGCTTGCGTGCGCCGTTTCTCGAGCACTCGAGAGAGGACGGACACATGGGTCTTGAATCGGGCGGGGGTCGCCTGACACCCATTCATAGCCCGAAAAGGAAATTCGTCATAAGTGATCCGGGCGATTTGAACTCTGGCTGAACTCATATAAAACGGCGACATGCATTCGGGCCGCGACACAGAACAAATGGCTGCTACCCCGCTCAAGGTGCGCCCCTCCTCCTCGCCGTCGCTAGCAACGTCGTTGACCGCCTTTTGCAGAACGTTATTGTTACCGGCGCCGCGGGTTATATTGGTGAGCGCCGTCTGACACCCCCTTGCTGCTAGTCCTCACCCCTCCAAGGATCGCACGTAGCGTACGTGCTCCAAAAGACCCGCCGCTACAAGGTCATCTCCATCGACAACTACCACAACTCCCACCCCGAAGCGTACAAGCGCCTCGAGAAGATTGCGCACGACGAGCTGCCCCCGCACGCAAGTGCACAAGACATCGACTCTACAAAGATCGACTTTTACAACTGCGATCTCACGGACGAACCAGCAGTGCGCAAGGTCTTTGAGAAGTATGGCAAGGGAGGCATCTGGGGCGCCATCCACATCGCGGTTCGTGACCATGAACCCTCGCCCATGTCCATCCGCTCACGCGTCTCCTTAGGCATGGAAGGCGGTCGGCGAGTCGACTGAGGTCCCGCTCACGTACTACCACAACAACGTCGCGGGCACCATCACTCTCATGCGCCTCATGGATGAGTTTGACTGCACCCGCATCGTCTACTCGTCCTCCGCCACCGTCTATGGTATCCCGCCCGACATCCCAATTCCCGAGACCACGCGTATGCAGGCCCTCAGTCCCTACGGCAACACCAAGATCGTGTGCGAGAACATCATCAAGGATGTGTGCGCGTCAGACCCGAAACGCTGGCAAGCGCTGTCACTGCGCTACTTCAAGTGCGCATCCATGTTTAAGCTTCCATCCGCTAACTAATTACTGGTTCTTAGCCCTGGTGGTGCCCACCCATCTGGCTTGATCGGTGAAGACCCGGTCGGCAAGCCACTCAACCTGCTTCCCATCCTCGCCCAGATGGCCGTCGGTCGTCTCCCACCTACCCTCCAGGTATTCGGTGACGACTACCCCACCCCTGATGGCACCTGCGTTCGCGATTACATCCACGTCGTCGATCTTGCCTCCGGCCATCAACTCGCGCTCGATGCTCTTTCCGAGGGCGCCACGACCTTCCCGCCCGACTGCGACCTCCGTTACAAGACGTACAACCTCGGCAAGGGCCGCGGCATGAGCGTGCTCCAGATGGTCGAGGCCATGCGCAAGGCCACCGGCTTCGACTACAAGACGGAGGTCATTGGACGGCGGCGCGGCGACGTGCCCGACCTGACCGCGGACCCCGCGCTCGCGGAGAAGGAGCTGGGCTTCAAGGCGCCACAGTCGCTCGAGGCAATGTGCCGCGACCTCTGGAACTGGCAGAGCAAGAACCCGAACGGGTACGCCGACGCGGAGTGAGCGCGTGCGCGCTCCACCGAATTAGACCGCAGCAGTGGCATGGCATGCACGCCCCGCCGCGCTACGCTCAATCACGAAGAACGAGAAGAAGGACATACTGGCTACTCGAATTTACCGAGGGTCATTGTAGGACACTAATATCTCTTTCTCTCCTTTATATGTAGAACGAGCATCATCGTGTCTACTACTATCGCACACTACCAGTATCAGGTTGCTTTACACGATCTGCGCCGCGATGTCGACCCTGTATGATAGACCCGTAATACGTCTTCTGCGCTGCGCATGTCGCGATTTAGAGTAAATGTTCGTCTTGTTATGTAACTTATGATATGTACCATTCGATTGCATCTCATTTGGATTGTACGGGTTCGCCTCGTTGACAGGGTCCCATTGTATGTGGAGCATTGTCTTGCACAGTGCCATTCTGAATTTTCTCGTGCCCGGTCTCCGTGTACTCTGAATCTCAAAGAGTCAAACAAGAAGTAGAGGCGGGGTTCAGTCGAATTAGTGGTGTAAGTACCCTACAAGTAGCAATGTATATAGTATAGCCATTGTTCCACCCAGTGCAGCCTCTAGTAGATACCCTTGCTGTTCTTCATGCGCTCACGCTTCTTGGGGTCGAGTACCCTCTTCCGCAAGCGCACGCTGAGCGGCGTCGCCTCCACCATCTCGTCCTCGTCCATGTACGCGACATACTCCTCAAGACCCAAAGTCCGCGGCGCGCTGAGCACGATCTTGTCGTCCGCGCCCGCCGCCCGAATGTTCGTTAGCTGCTTCTTGATGCACGGGTTGAGGTAGAGGTCGCTCCCCGCGCGGTTGCACTCGCCGATGACCATGCCCGGGTACACCTGCATCTGCGGCTGGATGAAGAGCACCCCGCGCGCCTGCAGCGGCTGCATCGCGTAGCCGCTCGACTCGCCCGCCGCCATTGAGATCAGAGAGCCGTTTCGCGCCGTCGGGAACGGACCAAAGTGCGGCGCGTACTTGAGGAACGTGTGGTTGAGCGTGCCCTCGCCGCGGACGTCGTTCTTGAACTCGCCGGCCATGTACCCGATGAGACTGCGCGCGGGGATGTCGATGACGACCTTGACCCAGCCGTCGGAAAGGCCGGCCTCGGACCCGGAGTGGTAGGAGATCATCTCGCCCTTGCGCATGGTGAGCTGCTGGATGACGGTGCCGGCGTTCTCGTCACGCATGACGACCTCGCAGCGCTCGACGGGCTCGAGCCAGCCGCCTTTGTTCTCGGGGTCGGGAAGAAGAACAGGCTTGGGCGGGCCGATGAGGAACTCGTAACCTTCGCGACGCAAAGTCTCGAAGAGAATACCGAGATGAAGTACACCACGTCCGCGTAACTCGATAGACTCGGAAGTCGGGCCAGGGAGGACTTTGAGGGCGACGTTGGTCTCGGCCTCCTTGTATATGCGCTCCTTAATGACCTGAGACGTGAGCTTCGAGCCGTCTTGACCTGCCAAAGGACCGTCGTTGGGGTAGATGATCGTCGAAATGGTAGGCGGGTCGATGGGAGTCGTCTACAATACGTCAGTACCTAGAAGGGGCATGGTAACAGTAAATGCACCTCTATAGCCTTGGGTCCGGCCTCACCCCACCCTTCCGGATGGACGAGAGTGACGTTAACCGCACCGCCTTTGATCCCGGCAATGCTGACGATCTCGCCCGCAGCTGCCTGGTCGCGTTCTACCTTCGCAAGTCCGCCCATGCTCGCCATCATCTTCTTCACCTTGCCCTCGCCGACCTTCTTCCCCGTCTCGCTGTCAAGCGCCCAGAGAGTATCGCCGACGCTGACCGTGCCGGACTGCACGCGCCCGAGGAACATGTTGCCGACGTACGAGTCTGCCTCAATTTGGACGATGAGCATCGAGAAGGGGCCTGAGCGGTCGAGGTGGGTGGGCGCAGGGAGGTGGTCGACGATGGTCTCCAGTAAAACCGACATGGGCTTCTTGTCCTCGACGGGGTACGAGCTCGCGACCCAGCCTTCCTTGGCCGACGAGTATAACACCGGGTATTCGATCTGCTCGTCCGAGGCTTCGAGAGTAGCAAAAAGGTCGAATAGATCTGCTTCCACTTGGTCCGGACGAGAAGACGGTCGGTCAGCCTTGTTCAGCACAACCGCGACCCTGCAAGCACATTAGCGAGGCTGACGGAGCGATGTACATGGCACGTACTTGATTCCCCGTTTGATAGCCTTGTCCAGTACAAACCGTGTCTGCGTCATAGGGCCTTCCGTGGCGTCCACGAGTAGTACGACGCCGTCTACCATGCTCATGATGCGCTCGACTTCACCGCCAAAGTCCGCGTGTCCCGGGGTGTCCACGATGTTGACAAGAGTCGGTGTCTTTGTCTTCTCGCTCACATAGGTTATAGAGGTGGTCTTGGAAAGGATTGTGATACCGCGCTCGCGCTCCAGAGTGTTTGAGTCCATGACACGGTCTGTCCCCGCATCTGCTTGCTCCCATGTCGTTCCGCATCGCAAAAGCTGGTCAACGAGTGTTGTCTTCCCATGATCGACTGTTATATGCGTCAGTGAGCCTCTCTTATGAGACAATGAGTAAGCGCACCGTGAGCAATGATAGCAATGTTGCGGATATTCTCTAGCGGGGGAGCCGCGGTCGCGTACGTTCTCCGCGTTCGTGAGACATTAGCCAACGCCGTTCTCAGAGCACAAGGAGAGTCAAGGACAGGTCTAAGAGCAGCGCGACGACAAGCGGCGACCCATGGCAGCATCACAGCGGACGACAAGACTACAGGCGCCTATTCCAAAGCTGCTCGAAGTTTTGCCAGCGACACGCACGCGGGCCGGGTCTTCCGACTCTCCTCGGCATTGGCCGGCTCAAGTTCAACTTAGGCTCAACGCCTCTGGGTTTCGAGCTGAGTATGTGCTCTGGTACACACTTCGCCGCATACCTACTCACAAAATGCTTGCCTAGATTGGGTAATGAAATGAAGGGGCGATCGCACAGCAGTAGTTAACAAACAGCGATGCTGGAGCCCGTCTTTGCCAGCATGTCATTTGTGAAGGTCCCAACGCAAGACCGCGGTCCCAAACTTCAGGTATATAAACTTCATAGATCTTTGTCTCGCATCCTCCTTCTCTTCGCTTTCGATTGCACCGAATGGGACGCTACGCTCAACCTCTTCCTCCAGATCATTTTCGCAAGTTCCCCTTCCGAGCTGTCACCACGCCGAGGGGTGAAGCTGCAGTCGAAGCTGATCTGCAGCGCTTCGGGAAAGAAGTTGCCATATATAAGGAGTGGCAACGCTATCGCTTTCTACCAATGTTCCGAAAATTAGAAGAGCACATCACGACCATCGACCCTATATGGGCGCGTCACGTCCTCGTCGACTCACAGGATTGGGAAACCTTCGAAGATATCGCGCGACGGGAGTTCAAGCTTCCGGGAGTCCTACGCATGCACCTGAAGGAGTGCAACCTGCGGCTGGTCGTCCTACTGGGGAAGTACTGGGCCAACTACTATCGCGGACTGGAGAAGCGTCAGCCTAGGGATGTCGGTAGCTCGCCGTACGCTACCCCTGACGATTGGCTGGCTTGGACAGTGGAAAATTGGTTTTCTGCGGCATACCTGGACGAGGATCAGCTGCACAATGCCTTTCTGAAGAAGGGCGGCGCCCATGGCGAGCGCTATTGGAGGATCTTCACCGCCGGTCTAGCGCGTAGTGTCTCGGCGGGCGGCGAGAAGCTGGTGGGCGCACCAACGTTTGCGCACTAGGGACTTGGTACTTACATCCTTTGTAGCCCACACAATACTTCCGCGATATGACTTGCTGGGAGGCGCGCTTCACTGTATTGACGAGGTGCTTCGACCTGGAGATAGACGATTATTCGCATATCCTGGATCCCATCACGCTCGGAGGCGCTTTGGCGCATCGTAACGTGAGCATTCAGCTATTGCGACAAACTGGGTCTCACCTCTCAATCAGATGGACGTCTTCTATGTTGCTGATAACGGGGAAAACGCCAAATACATGGTCGACAGCGTCTTCGTTATGATCGACTACGTCCTCGGGAATTTGAAGATGGCAGACTCGTGTGCCGAGCAGGCGATATGCATATTCATCGAAAGGCACCCAATGTAGAATCCACATCGCAGGTAGAAACTATCATATCAGCGGTTGAACAGGCGAAAGGATCGTGAGGCACGTACCAAGCACGTTCAACACACATATGCCGCGTCCAGCATGAAGCTGATGAGGGTGCGTACTCTGAAGGCAAGGTCTGAAAATCGAACACGTCAACTGGTCCAGGCTTCGCATCCGCAGGACGCGCAGCGGGAAACTGGGCAAGAGCAGAAGATCGACTGAAGCTGTGCATCGTCTCGCACGTCCGAGTCTGCGATGATTGCAGCGGTAGCTCAGCTAGCCAGCAGATCTGTCCTTCTATCGTGCGTAGCGGAGAATGAGCAGAGCGTTCAAGAAGCTGGCCTGGGCATACAGTCTCTGTTCAATCAACTGGGCGATTTCGATGTACGCCGGTACCCAAGCTTGGGAAGGTGCCAGATGGAGCGAGGTTGATTCCACATACCATTTATATGCCTATGGCTTGCACCTATCTGCTGCATATTCTTGTACACCCTGGAGTTCAGATCGGAAGTTCAACTCGAAGATGATGGTTCCGTTCAACCTACGATTTTGCACGTGCCCGGGGATCGGTCCGAGATGATGCGTTTTCATGGACTTGGATTCTTCAGCTCAACCTTAGCTTCATGTCCCGTTCTGGCCCGGTGTACTATGTGAGTCCTATAGCAATCTAAACATTCAGCCGAGCATGAAATGAACCAATTCCTCAGGATCCGGTTCCCGTAAATCGAACAGCAATAAGTACTTGTGTGACTGCTTATCCAGCCAGAACAAAGGAAGATGAACGTGACCTGGACCCTTCTTCGGAGCCGCGCTAATGGGGCCGGCGCCATCAGATTATGGCCATACCCAACGGTCTGAGCGCCGTCATGATCAGCTACTATAAAGGCAAGGAGGTCCGTACTATGCGCTCATCGTCGAGTCCTGTTCCGTCGACATCCTCCTCCATGTCTCTCCAAATCCGTTCGCCGCAGGACTTCAAAGAAATTCCTATTCATCAAGGCAAAACCATCACCGAAGCGGCGAAGTACGACCTTCGTCGGTATGGAAAGGACATCGCCGCCTATCTGGAGTGGCAACGTTTTCTTTTTCAGCCGGCCTTCAAGAACCTCAAAGACCATATAGAGGGACCCGTCGACCCTGATCGCCCCCGCGAGGTCCTCGTGCTCAGTCAGAACTGGTGCACCTTCGAAAGGATCGCCAATGCGGTGCTCAAGCTCCCCGAAGACATGCGCAGAGACCTCAAGCAATGGACGCTGCGGCTTTTGGACATGGTAGGCCAGTACTGGGTCGATTATCACTTCGTGCTGGAGAAGGATACTTGGGACTACGAATGGTCTAAATCGCACTTCTTACTCGCGTGCGACCCTCGGCGCCAGAATGGGATGCACGACCGGCTGACAGGCTGGTTTCGCACTCTACGCGTTGACGAGGATGCATCGCACAGGACCTTCCTCGCAGATAGGGACGAGCGCTATTGGCAGATCTTCAGGGCAGGAGTGGCGCGTCATCGTTCGCCTGAAGGTAGAAAGGTGGTAAGTATATGCCAGCTCATTACTTGCTATAACTTAGTGATCCTCGTAGCTTGCACAGTTCCGCGAAATACCAGAATGGAATGCGCGTTTCCTCCTGATGGAGAGGTGTTTCGACGCCGACATAGGTACTTTCCCTCCCATGCGAGACCCTGTCACCATCGGAGGCGCTGCTGCGCGGCGTACTGTAAGCACGAACCTATACAAGCGAGGGCTTCCTGACTGAACTTGACAATAGCTACGCAAATGGCACATCGTCTCCGACAATGAGCGAGCTCAATCCCTGACCGTCAACATCTTCCACATCATAGACGATGTTTGTACCACTCTAGAGATGGAAGACTCCTGCGCAGAGCAGGCGATATCCGTGTTTGCCGAGCTGCTTGAAACCTCGCCGGCACCTGACGCCACTGCCAATCGCCCGACACGACGCGTGCGAAATGGCGGCACTCCGAGGAGAAAGTGATCACGTACTTGCAGTCTGAGAAGGATCTGTGGCAAACACAGGGATGCCAATATGCAGGCGTCAGTGCTGACAACCTGGCGGCCCCATCGCGGGCAACAAGCCATGATCAAGGCGAGCAGAGCTCAACAATAACTTGAAGATCTCGAGCTCCCGGCACAACATACCTGAAAGGCCGAGCCAACTGGCGGCGAGCTTCGGGGCCCAGCATCACTCGTGGTGACTGCCTGCTTCGCGAAACGAGGGAGAGGTTAAATAGGTGTACTACAGGTCTGCAAACATGTTGAATAAAGTACAATGCGCGTGATGATCAGTCCCATATAAGTAGTCAGAGATATCTACAGTTGTGTCGGTCTTGCCAGCTGGATCATACTGCGCGCTTGACGGTGTCGACAACCTCGCAGCCCTTCCGGGCGAAGACAAGCTACGAAAGAGGTCAGTAAAGCCAAGCGGAACCGCGTAAGCCAGAACACACCAGATATGGATTTGCCGTATCTCCCGTCGTGTCCGCAAATACTTCACTCCTGTCCACAACCGTCACGTCCGAGTCGTTGTACTTGAACCATTGCTCCGGATGCGCGGGTAGATTCCGGGAGTAGAAGAAGTAGTGCCCCCACGACGGGCTGGTGCCGCGGTGGATAAAGACGCTCGTCAGCTCATAGGCAGCTTCCTTGTCTTCCGCCCATATCGACTCGAGCTCCGTCTTCATAGCGACTATTTGCTTCTGCAGGCTCTCCATCTCAAGCTGAACGTATCCCTGCTCTGCTTGGAGCGCGCCCATGAACTCGGTATCGGCTTCGGGAAGCTCAATGCCTTGTTGACGAGACAAGAAGTTGACAGTGGAGCCTAGCGAGCGTGATACGGCATTCCGCCCTGTGAATGGTGAGCTTGCATTCGACGGAAACGCATTATACAAACCTTGCCCTGTTGGAGAAGACGCAAGCGATCACGACAAGCTGTAAGGTCGTGCTGAATAGCCCTCGACCTCATCTTCTTCTGCGGGTCGCTGCTATCCAGATAACGGTCCATGTACACCGTCTCGCCGAACTTGACATACGCCTGGTTCTTGAACGGTTGAAGCGTCTCACGGTTGAATTGCACGCGCTGGCAGTCTCGTCAGCCCACGACCTTTCAAAATGAGAGCCTCTTTACCTGCAATTGCACCTGCAATAATGGGGGCATGTCAACGAGCTCGACCTCCATCCGACTTTTCTTGCCCTCGAACTCCACAGTGTCGTAAAAGTAGCCGCTAAGACCGTCGTAGATGTCGGTGCCGTCCTCCGTAACGTTCACCGGTAAATGCGAGAACAAGTCCTCCTTCTCGTGTATGGAGCTCCGTGAGGCCGCCGGATCGCTGCCGGGAGAGGCAACGATCCTTTGTCGCAGTTTGCCGTAGAATAGACTGAAGAAGCGGTCAGATATTGTGGCAAATAGAAATGAGAGATTCTGCCTTACCGTTTGACCACGCTCGTCTTGTCGATGTCCTGTGATGACTCTGGCCCGTTTGAGCCATCGAAGCGCAACAACGCCGTCTCGATTTGGAACATGCAGTTGTCCATGCACTCCGCAACATCGTGTTGACGACCTTGTATCATCATCAGACGATATATCGTGGCCAAAAATTGAATCCTCGTACCGAACATCATCTCATCGTCCCTCGGCGCTACAGCTTCGAACGCTGCTGGTTTCGTCTCCACTTGAGGCGTTACAGTCCGCATGCTGACATCGCCGTCCTTATCCTTCGCCTCCAGCGTCGCGGACGCCTTACGGGCATGACGCGGAGAGGTGGGTGGCGAGGGGACCATCACATAGCCGTCCTCTTCCCGAACCGGCGTGTCCTCGTCCATCGCGCTGGCGGTCGGACCGCGAACTAACTTGCGCGGTCGTTTTCCTAACACAGTGCCTCCCGGACTGCGCATACCGTCGTCTGGACTTGAGTGCCGTACCCCGGGCGACATAACGTCGTCGACAAGCGTAGCATCGGTGTCGTTCGACAATGCCGTACCCCCGCGCTCGACCTCGTCCTCTTCCTCATCCTTCGAAGTGACCAGGGCCAGCTTCGCCAACTCGATGGTAGGGGTGATCGACGGATCATTATCGTGTTCCAATTGGTGGAACAAGGACGCAAGTTGGCTGATAACTAAGAGTGGAATGAGAGCCGCTTCAGAAGATGCTGATGGGTGGCCAACTTACACTTCCTAGAACGCACGATCTCGCGACGGGTGACCAACCTGCCGCCCACGCGATGCTTCTTGAGCTCGTCGTCCGACATCTTGTCGTCCTTGAGAATCGTTGCATCGGCCTGGAACATGGGACGGACGGCTTCTCGCAAGTCCTTGATAGTGTAGAAGTACTAACGAGCAAAGTTGTAAGGACGCTTTCATCCGTGCAAAGTGTGCATAAAGACGCACCTGAAGCAACGAGTTAAGGTAGCAGGTATTGCTGAGCTGGTTGAGTCCTCTCGGAAGATCTGGTCGAATGGGAGCACGGACGTAGCCCGCTGCACGCAGAAATCAGACAGCGCCCACATATTGCACGGACAACACTCACGATCACGACCCGTAAGAGCGAACTGCCGTAACCGCTCGCTATCGCGCACCTCCGCAATAATCTGCATGGCCTCCCGCATCCTGTCAATCTCATGCGGTCGCTCCTCCAGCTACACCGCCCACCAGTCAGCCAACCGCATCCAGCACGCCACAAATAGGCCAGGCCCACCCACCCGCATATTGAACACCGTGATCACCATCTCGTCCTCCGTATCCGCCGGGATCTCCAGTGACATGTACGCCTTCTCTGCCGTCATCATCGACTTGCTCTCCTCCCAAAGCCGGTGCAGCGTTACGCTCCCCCGGGCCTCCGCGACCATCCTGAACGCCTCCTTCGCGTCCCGCAGCTTCTGCGCGCCGCCCGCCGCGTCCCGTACGGCCTCCTTGACGCGCTCGCGGAACGCATTCGCGACGAATTCGTCGTCGATGTCATCGTCGTACTCCAATCCCAAGAAACCGTCCGCGCCGAATCCAAGGTTGTGGCACGCTAACTCAAAGTCGGTCTTGGTAAACCTGTTGCGGGAGGCTTCAATGATTGCGAGCTCGGAAAGCTTGGGCGGTACGGATTCGCCGAGGGAGGCCATGAGCTGCTGGATGGAAGAAAAGTAGGTGAAGTATTTCATGGTGTTCGCCGGGTCGCAGCGACATTGGGCAAGGTAGCCGAAGGCCAAAAGATCTGGCGCACTTATGAGCTAGAAGGACGGGGGATAAGATATTGTATACATACCTGGCGAGTAAGTCGACGGTGTCAAGCCTAGTGTTGCCCACACGTCGGCTTCCAACATGCCCTGCGCCTGGACCATCTTTTGGCTCAGAAGGCCCCGAGGAACTGAAGAGCTTAGCAGCCAGCTTGATCATTATAGGGAATGCGTACTTTGATCAACGTGCGCTCCGATGGCTGTCTGGTACATTTCGCGAGCGCCTTCGAGCTGGACATGGATCGAATAATTCTTCTTGTTATCCAAGGCGTCAGCTAAATTCACCGTCAGTGGCCCTATTCCCTTCGCATGGAGAAAAAAACGCACGATATAATTTCCTGAAGTTGCACAACCATGCGCTGATCTCCACCCAAGCGCGCAGCAAGCGCTGTCGATTGATCTTTCCCTGGGGGACGCTGGGATCGATCTCCGGGGGCCGTAGCTGCACTTCTGACTTGGACTCCGCCTGGGTGAACCCCATAAGAGTGAATAACTCCTTGCTAAATTACGTTGTCAATAGCAAATCTCATGCGAAAAAATAGGGCGTACACGACAGGACCATAGCCAAGTTTCTTCTGAAACGCGGAACCGTCTGTCCGGAGGGGCTTGTGCTTGCCCTTGTATATGTGGTTTTCTATAGCTCTACGGAATATATAAGCGACCGACTCCGCGGCGAGGAGACAAAGTACGAACAGTAAGATTGTCTCGATGGCCTGATGTGCGGATTGCCTCGCAGTGAAGCCAGGTGGCGGATTGGACGTCTTTTCCTTGATGAATTCGTCCCAGACATCACGTGGTATCACGCCCCGGTATAGTGTTGCTGGCCACGATATACAGCTGGCACTGACAGCAGATGTATAAATCGAATAACCGGCCGTCGTCGCCATCCTCAGTGCCGTCGATGTCGTCCGCTGTAAGCTTCTTCGGGTCAAAGTCGTCCGGTAAGACTGCGCCATCGCGTTTGCGTTGCCTTTCTGCATCGCGTTCCCACCAGTCGCGCAGGAGCGGCGGTGTCAGCTTGCGCGAATCGATGGCGTTCTGGTACCGATGGAAATGGTGCGTCGTGTTGAGCGGTTCGAACACGTCCTTCTTGTCCCCGACGCAGTCGGTCGTGCTACGGCGATAGTCTTGCCTGGGTAGTGGGTAGTCGGACTTGAAGGAGCGCGCGAGGGGAGGCGCCACACTGGAGTTCTTCCAAGAGAGGATGACCCAGCCGTTCTCGCGGGGCAGTAGTACGCGTTGGGGTGGGGGACAGCCATGCGCACCTCGTCCGCCGACGAGACCGTGATCGAGGGCGGAGCTGGGGATGTGCGGCGTGGGGGACTGGAGGATGCGCTCTCCGCGGGCTCTGGCGCGGCGGAAGGTGGGAGATTTGCGATGACGCTGAACAGCGTGTGCTCCCCGTAGTGCAGCTCGTCCGCTACAAGCGGTGGTAGCATGCCTGGCCCAGGGTGCGATCCTTGGCGCATCTTCTCGCGGTTCCACCACTCGCTCTCCTCATCATAGTCACGATTGCTGGCGGGTACAATGGACACCGGCTTGACCTCGTTCTCATAGATGTGTGCGTTACCGCCCCAGTTCGTGTTACTGTCCCAGCCGCCATTGTTGTCGTTCCATTGGGTCTCCCAAGGATTGGGGCCCGGCTCTATTTGCCATGTGTCCTGCGGCACCTCCAGCGAAGGGATATCGCTATCATCTTGCACCAGTTCCGGCTCGCGGAACGGTGGCGTGCTACTGTACGCTGGTGGCGGGGAGTTTGCAGGCGGTGCGTACACCGTGGTGCTCGATCCGACGTTCTTGGGGCGCGATGGGAGGGGGGGAGGGGCTGCACTCGGTGTCTTGCCGTAGAACGAGCCTGGTGCGACGCCCGATGATGGCGGCGCGGCTGTCACGGGAGTATTGGGGCGCTGGGCTGGCGGTGGTGCGCCTGGCGTTGGGAGAGGCCTACGTGGCTTTGGGGCGCCTATGTCTTTGTGATCCATCCTGCGACGACGCGTCAGTCTCTGCGCTCGTTGCGCCGACACTGTGCACGCACCTCAGGCGCTAGCGATCTGATACAGCCCTTGCTCCTCTCAAAATCTGTCGCCGCGTGCGATCTTGCGCCCCCGAATATGTCCTCGTCACGAATGGCTTCAAGAACGTGGTAGAGAATAAAGAAACGGCGCAGACGAATAGCCCAAGTGACGTGCTCTGCAGCGCCAGACGCACCGGCGTACGCGCATCACGTAACCGGATGATCCCGAACAACAACGGTAAATAGTGAGTAGCCTCCCACGTGATGGTTGAATTTCGTGTACGACCATCACCAAATGACTGTCTCCCTTCTGTACTGTCATTGCTACTGATTTTGACTCGCAGCACACAGAACAGATCGAGTTCTCCCAGCTGATGTGATCGGTAGTCAAGTGCGCAGGATTGTCAATGGCTGGCCACAAACGCATTGGAGACCTGGCTGTCTACAGGTAACAGCACTGACGCAAAATGAAAACCCTCGACATATCGTACAGCTTCAGCGCCGCGAATATCATGGAATCCTTGCTCTTCATCGGGCGAATAGACGCTGACCTAGCAAGATACCCCACAGAATGTCCAAATATCAGACGCCCCCAGTCTAAACGACCAAGGGCTCGTACTATGGCGCGTAAGCTCGAGATAGTGGAGGACGAGACCCTTCAGCTCGCGCGAGAGCGTGTCAATGTCTTCCTGTGACATGCCAATGGCAAATGGTGGTCGAAGCCTGGTCGAACGAAGCTCAAGCTGAATGTGACGCGCGCGCCCAGGCCCCCGCTCTTGGGACTTTGCCGTTACCGGTAACGGCCGCTCTTTTCTATGTTGTCTGCTCAGTCAGCACTTACTCAGCTCACCAGTATCTCTGAGGTCTGCTTATCAAGCAGACCAGTATATATACGAGGCTCGAAGTACCTACATTCCTTAGAATTCCCTACAGTGTTTCCCTCTGTTCTTCGTATCGACGTTGTTGCAGTTCGTGACCGTGGGAATTCCCTTCCTTTCCGTATCGACCGGCTCGGACACGCAGTCGCTACACAGTCTACGTACACCTGGTCTACACTGAACTGCTTCCACCCGGACTGTCGGCCCGGTCTTCGCGCCAAAGCTCGCCATCCGGCCTCCCACTTGTCAGCAGTTCCATGAGCTTACTCAGGCGCACACTTCCCTTAAGAAAAGGATTTCCTCTGCTTTATCACCGCTGCCCACCTAGCTACACGCGCTACATCCACCGCTCGACCAACATGACGCTCCCCGAATCCATCGAGACGATCGCCATCCCCAAGGCATGATGATGGCGCGATACACAGGCCCGCGGCCGTGACTGACAGCGATGTGCAGACGGGGGGCATCGAGCTCCTGGAGAAGATGACATTGCCGTTTCCCAAGGTCGAGGCGGACCACATCGTCATCAAGGTGTGTTCCCCCCAGACGTGCCATGCCGATAGCTCTGACAAAGTTACCCAGGTTGAGTACGGTGGCGTGAACTTTATTGACACCTACTTCCGGTACATCGCCTTTATGTCCGTTCATAAACACTGGCTCACCCCTGCTAGACAAGGCCTGTACCCTCTCAAGTCTTTCCCCGCTCCCATCGGCAAGGAAGCCGTAGGGACCATCGTCCAGCTCCCCACCGACGAGAAGATCCTCAACGACCCCGCCTTCAAGCGCTTCGGCTACACAGTCGGTGGCAAAGTCGGAACCGTGAGACCCACCTTCTCCCTCCCCTCCCACACAGTCCACTAACCGTCCCCAGGACTCCCTTGGCGCGCACGCGACCTACACCTCCATCCCCTGGACCGCCGCGTATCCCGTGTCCGCGAATGTAGACTCACGCATTGCAGCAGCCGCCCTGCTGCAATCCCTCACCGCCGTCACCTTCGCCCACGAGGCGTACGCGGTGCAGAAAGGTGACACGATTCTGATACATACCGCCGCGGGCGGCCTCGGTCTGCTCCTCGTCCAGCTCTGCAAGCACCTCGGCGCGACCGTCATCGGCACGACGTCGACTGCGGCGAAGGCGGCGCTGGCGAAGGAGCACGGCGCGGACCATATGATCCTGTACAAGAGCGAGGACACGCTCAAGCGGGTTCTGGAGATCACGAACGGTGAGGGCGTGCATGCCGTGTTTGATGGAGTCGGGAAGGATACGTGAGTCTCGGCACGATTCCTCGAGAGCACGAGACTTATGCGTACTATAGCTTCGAGACATCGCTCGCCGCGCTGAGGAGGAAGGGCACCCTTGTCGGCGTAGGGAATGCATCCGGTATGTCATCATCTGTCTGCTCGGGCAACCTGTTTGACGCCATCTTTAGGCGCCATCCCGCCAGTCTCCCCGCTGCGCCTTGCATCGAAGAACATCAAGCTGCTTCGCCCTACGTGAGTCCCTCCTCACCTCATCTGCGATCCGCTGACTGATCTATTCTCACCCTTAATAGCATGAACAACTACGTCTACACGTTCGACGAGAAGCACCACTACACCAGCAAGGTGTGGGAGTACGTCGAGAAAGGCGTGCTCAAGATCAACATCTTTAAGGAGTACCCGTTCACGGCGCAGGGTGTGCGGGATGCGCAGACAGATCTGACTACGGGGCAGACGACGGGGAAGCTGTTGATCAAAATTGCATAAAGAAGAGCAAATGTACGACAACTTTGATACTATCGACGCATCTGCTGTAAAATGTAGGAAGCGAGCTACACAGCCAGTCGCCTCCTAAAGAACACCTTCGCCGCAGGATCAGGTATACAATGACCCGAAAACCACTTGTTGATCGGCCGCGCGCTCTCCTCCCCGACCTTAGCCTTGGGGTCGAACGCCAGGTCGTAATTAAACACCATATGCGCGAGCATCATCTTCATCAGCGTCGCCGCGAAGAACCGCCCCGGACACGCCGTGCGCCCGAGCCCAAAGCCCAGGCTCGTCGGGTCCGCGTGCGTGAGGTCGTCGCGCGGCTCACGCAGGCCGCTTGCCCTCTCATTGGCGGCGGTGGCGAAGCGCCAGGGATCGAAGACGCCGGCGTTCGCGTGGTTTGCGTCGTCGAGCTGGGTCGCGGAGCGTGCGACGGCCAGGAATGCGCCCTTAGGAACGACAGTCCCGTCCGAGAACTGGAAGGTCTCTCGTGCTTTCCGGGTGAGCGTGACTGAGGGACGCAAGAAAGAATGTAAGCAAGGCGAGTGTGCTTGGGCCGCGGTGAAGGGTCAACTCACGACAGCCGAGCCCGTCAAACCGCTGAACCTCCTTGAACAGGCTGTCCATGAAGTACATCTTGTCGACGGCCTCCTTCGTCCAACCATGCTCTGCGATCACGGCGGACACTTCTTCGCGGAGGATGCTCACATAGCGCTGGTCAGCGGCGACGTGAAGGAGGGCATGCAGGAACGTCTGCGGTTGGGTCAGAAATGGTCAAAATCATCCAAGTCAGACGCACCATGGTAGTGGTATGCAGCGTTACGAAGTTTGACAAAAGGATTCGGCGCGTAAGGGTGACCGGATCGCGCTCGTATTCGTCTTGTTCCGCTGCTTTACTCACAGCCCACTGCAGGAAGTCATCCTGAGGTGGTATTGAGATGAAGTCGCGGATGAAAGGTGTTGGATACGCACGTATTGTTCGTCCCGTCCAGACTTCGCCGAGAGATCGTGTCGGCCTCCTTGACGCTCTTCTATCAACGGTCTGAGGATATGGGTAGCCTTCCTCACATAGTGATTGACGCTGAAGAACGGCAGAATCAAGCTATCGAGGAAGAGACCCGTCAGCAATAGCGCGAAAGCGCAGAAAATCATGACGAAGAACTTACGATTGCAGGAAGGAAGGCAGAAGGTTCGCGACCGCGGTAATCTTGGCAACTTCATTCGAGTACCCGATGCATGTATGGACGTATTCGTCGTTGCTGGCTGTATCGAGCTAGATCTCAGAGGTTACAGAAGACAGACAGTGACTCGACGTACCCATTTTTGACCCGACGTAGACCGTGTTGGTAGCACGGCAAATGACATCGAACATCATGTCCGATACGACCACAGGTTTCCATTCTGCTGAGTTTAGTGAGCAAAACATTTTGGAAGCGTAGTGTATGGTACCACGCACGCCCAACTGCATCCCCACGAAGATGATTATCGAGAAGTCGCGCCGATTCGTGGCGCAGTTGAGGAAAATAGTCGTCCAAATTACGCGTTATCTTGCGAAAGAGGGGGATATGGTATGCATTGGTCCTATGATAGCGCGCCTCAGCAAGACCCGCTTTAGGCGGTGGCAAGTGATAGTACATACACTGCTGTTTTGCCCATGGTGTATTCGGTCTGCAGGAGCTACGCCGATGTCAGAGTTTTTGATGCAGGAGGATGTATAAACGCATACCTCTTTGACCGCGTCGCCGAGACTAACTGTGCTCTCCGGAAGCTTGACATACTCAGGGATGAGGTCGCCACTAAGGATAACGATCCAGCGCGTCAGCTCAGGGACGCGGAAGCAGCGTCCTTTGTACTGAATGCGATTATCCATTGAGTACGGCCGTGAATGGGACGTGCAGTGACGACAGCGGACGCACCTTGTCGTATCCCTCTTGCAGGAAGCTATCGGTATGCAGCAGGCACTGGAAAGCACTAATCCACGAGGTAAATACGCCCGTATTCCCTATCGCTGGGATATGAGTGAGGTCCGGTCCCAATGTTCGAGACCGGCGGTTGCAGACATGTAGTGCGACGCGGATAGCAGCGCAGAGGCCCAGTGTACCCAGCAACAGCAAAGAAATGAGAGAGACCATCGTAAGTTGCAACTGCGCCTGCAACTCGCCCATATGTAGGACTCACGTACCGCAAAACAATAGCCTCAAATTATGAAGCAGATGCCGTCGAAAGCGAGGTGCAGACGGATCGCAGCTGTCAAGGCTCCAATCAGCTTGCGATGTTTCCTATGCGGTGTAGATCAACCAACATGTCGCAGTGCTTCAGACTCCCGCCCACAAGCTATTCGACTGAGTCTGAACGGATCATCATGATCACTGATCACTGCAGCTATGCCAAAAATCTTGCTGGCCAGTGACGAGGTCCCGAGGCCGGTGCCCTCGTCAAGTTCGATGATAGTGGCTCAATGCACATCAAGGGATCCCGCAGGATACATGCAATTCCAGCGCCAGCATCGCAGAAGCAAGTTGCGGTTTGTAAGTACTGACACGGCATGAGGCCGAGGGCGCAACTGCGCTGATATATTGGCCGGCTTTACGAGGTCTCCGCCGCTGTGCTGCCTCGCGATAATCTGTAGATGGTGGATTTTGAGGGCTCAGAGTAGAAGCTTGTCAAGAGCGCAGAAAGTGATGCAGATGACTCGGAGGTGAACTTCGAGTACAAGGTGGGTCGAGGAGACTTGGAACGGTCAAAGACATTTGACCGCGGTCTATGCACGCGAGGAACCACGTGCCGCGCCCATAGGCGCGGCGCGCCTTTGTACTTACTCTTCGTCTCGCTTCGTACCTACCGTCACTCACAGCATGCTCGCAGGTACTGTATCTCGTCTCGCTTCGTACCTACCGTCACTCACAGCATGCTCGCAGTACTTGCAGCTGCTTGTTTTTGTTTTCTTCATTAGGTTCCACCAGAATTCGAGACCCTGGTTGCCACCCATGCCACTTGCACCAGCCTCATGTCTTTTCACGACTATCCTCTTGGTCCCTCGAGCCCTGGCTCCTTCCGAGTTGGCCACTCGGGCAGCTGGTACCCACTGCCGCCGCTCGACGTCGCTCAACGCCGGTGCACGCGCCTTTCGGCCCGAGGTCGCCGTCAACGATCGAAACATTTCACGCGGCCCGTTCCCGTTCCCGCGATTCAGCAGCCGCATTCCTTCACGCGCACGAGCGTGGGCAGCCGTCAGCGCTCACGTCGCTTCAAGCCTACGCACCCCAATACATTTGTGAATGACCGCTATGCCTGTTGCTCCGGCGATCTCTCGCAATCTGGCTCCCGATCCCACCTCCTTTGCCCCTGCTTCTGCCATCGCAACCTCACGCCACCTGTCGTAACCCCCTCTAGTGCCGAGCATGGTCCTCAGTCACCGCTCCTCTCCGTTGAGTCCGTTGCACCACCGTCCAGTGTTCCATCTGTCGCTTTCAGCGTGAGAACCACCCCTGAGTCTTCCCCATCGTCCAGATCCAGTGGCGAGCCAATGCTCCTCCCGGGTTGCCATGCACCCGCTGAGTCTGCCCCATCTGCGCCTATATGCTACCACCATATGCCTCATGCTGCGTTGTTCCCAGGCCGATACTACCCCCCTGCGCGTCCGAACTCAGATCCGCGTGCGAACACCGCACCTCCCCCGCAGGTAGCTGAAGCCCTGCCTCTCGTGAACTCTACCCTCAATCGTGATGCCTGGTCATTCTTCTTGAGCGACTATCCAGATCGCCCGTTCGTGGATGCGATACTGCACGTCATTGACCATGGGGCGGATATCGGATTCAGCGGTGACCGCTCGGTGAGCCAATCCTGTCGGAACCTCCATTCAGCCTTCGAGCATCCAGACGCGGTCACGTCTGCAGTCGATACCCAGCTTTCAAAACAGCGCCTGCACGGCCCATTCCCTTCTCCACCTCTGGACCCCTTCCGCTGCTCACCTCTCGGTGTTGCTACCCGCAAGCATTCCGGGAAACTGCGCCAAATCCATCATCTCTCATGGCCCCGCGGTAGCTCTGTCAATGATGGCATCCCCGACTCTCAGGCATCTATTGTATATGACACCTTCCGGCATGCTGTGGACGATCTTGTGGCCTCTGGTCCTGGCTCTCTGATGGTCAAGCTTGACCTCGAGCAGGCTTTCCGCCATGTACCCATCCGATCCATTGACTGGCCCCTCCTTGGATACCATTGGCAGGGTCAGTTCTACTATGAGTTGTTCCTTATGTTTGGTCTGCGCTCCGCACCATACATCTTCAACTTATTCGCTGAGGCTCTCCACTGGATCCTTTCTCATCACCTTCCTGCGTCTATACGCCACTACCTTGACGACTTCCTGAAGATATTCCGTCCCGGAACCCCCACTTCGGTTGTCCAGGCGGCACTGGAATGGACCCGCGCGCTTGCTCGAGCGCTTGGCCTCAATTTCCAGGACTCCAAAGTTGAAGGGCCGACCACTGCATTGGAGTATCTTGGCATCCTGCTCGACTCCCTTCTCATGGAGGCCCGACTCCCGCCTGACAAACTCATCTATCTCGCAGATCTGCTTTGCCAGTGGGACCAAAAGACGCACTGCACCCAGTTGGAGCTCGAGGAGCTCACTGGCTATCTCATGTTCTGTGCGCAGGTCATCCCATTCTCTCGTGCGTTCATGCGCTCTCTATTTGACTTCTCGGCCTCCTTCACCTCCCACTTCGCACGACGTCGCATTCCACGCTCGGCCCGTCGGGAGCTTAAATGGTGGCTACATTTTGCAACACCATGGAATGGTATTCGATATCTTGGCACGGAACGGGAGGATGTCCACATCTACACCGACGCCAGTGGCACAAAAGGTGCTGGTGGCATATTTGGCACTCACTGGTTTGCCACCCGCATTCCTCTTCGCTACGCCTCCCGTGACATCAAATGGAAGGAATTCTATGCCATTATCCGTGCCATCCGCTGCTGGGGTCCGGATTTCCACGCCAAACACATCATTTTTCACACTGACAACACTAATGTATTCAACGCCATTCGCAACCTGTCCATACGCTCCGCGCCTGTCATGGAACTCCTGCGTCAACTTGTCGGTTTCGCCTCCCAGCTTGACTTTACCTTCGAAGTAAAGTGGCTACCGACAAAGGAGAACGCACTCGCGGATGCCGCTTCCCGCTTCGAGTTCACACGACTGTTCACCCTAGCTCCATATCTAAACCGGCGGGCAGTCCTGTCGTCTTCCCTCCATCCTCTTCCTCTCAATTCCTCGACTCGCCCAGACATCACTCGTCTTGAACATCTGCACACCTCTCCTTGGTTGGCGCTTCACGGTTCGCCCTCTCTGGCTCCGGCTTCCGGTGCTACTTGGTCTGGCCCGTGCTTGCGGCCGAGAGTCGCGCAGTCCGGATTCCCACCGGCTGCGCTCGCGGTCACATCACGGCGACCCGCCTTGGACCGCAATCGCAGATTGTTCACCCAGACGAGCAGGCATAGATGGAACGGTCAAAGACATTTGACCGCGGTCTATGCACGCGAGGAACCACGTGCCGCGCCATAGGCGCGGCGCGCCTTTGTACTTACTCTCGTCTCGCTTCGTACTACGTCACTCACAGCATGCTCGCAGGTATGTATCTCGTCTCGCTTCGTACCTACCGTCACTCACAGCATGCTCGCAGTACTTGCAGCTGCTTGTTTTTGTTTTCTCCCTCCTCCTCCCTTCTTACGTTTCCTATCAGTTTCTCGTACTTATTCGTACTTTGTTACATGCCCCTGTAGTATTACAGTCCCTTGTGGCAGGCCCGTGCTTGCGGCCGAGAGTCGCGCAGTCCGGATTCCCACCGGCTGCCGCTCGCGGTCACATCAGGCGACCCGCCTTGGACCGCAATCGCAGATTGTTCACCCAGACGAGCAGGCATA
>VDMD01000242.1:0-24193 GCA_007026445.1 Schizophyllum amplum | reverse complement strand
AAAGTATGAGAAAGCAATGCATTTGCCTCGCTTGAAGCAGGTGAGCGGCCCGTATATCTCATGATGCTTGGGTGGCGCCGGAGCGAACGGTCAAGACGTCGACCGCTGACCAGGAGATGCATGAAGACATGCATTTGCTCGGCTGCTCTCTGCCCTGCTATCCGTGCTAGTGGCTATGGTGCACGCTCGCTGTCTGTAAGCCACGAACAAGTCACGCCTTTCATCCAGCGGCTTGGCGTCTTACCTGCTTACATTTGATAGGCTATGATCTAGCGCTATTGTCCGAATTCGGAATCCCTCAGCTCTTTGCCAACTCAGAACGCTTACGCGTCCGAATGACTCAATATGAGCACCTTCAGTGCTGCCGCGCTCCATCGCGAGCTGGACGGCAAGACAGCCCAAAGAGCCTAAAACATAGCCGCTTCCGCGGACCGTGTCCGCCATTTGAACTCGTCACCCGGAAAGTGCTCCGGATGTCTTACGCGCCGCCCATGACAGCACGCTCAATAGGCGCTCGCAGCGCCGCCGCGCGGACATCGACCTCGGGCAATCCCCTTGCGTCCGCGCGCTTTTCTGAAAATCGGGAAGAGGGCAGAGTGTCGGCCTGGATGTCGCAGATCGATGGACGAGAATCAAGTGCTCAGCACTCGTGTCTGGGCCTTTGCCGACCGACGAGGGATATGCACTGAGGGGACGCGTGTGGCTGCAGCGCGCCATGACATTTTGATCGGGGAACGGGGCTACTGATGCATATCGCCGGGATAATCGAAGGCATGTGTTTTGAACGTTTATAAAGCCCTTGGGCGACGCAACGTCCTAAGTCTTGCTTCCATCCCACCGCCCTCCCGCTTTTGCCAAGGCGTGTTTCTTCATCTGCCAATACGCGTCTCCTGCACAGAATGATCAGCCAAATGGTATTCCGCCGTGCGCGCCGGAGGGATTCCGACGAGTCTGCATGGGAGGTCGTCGATAGCCGGTCCGTCGACGCCGTGCCGATGTACTATGAGGAGGGTACGCGCGTCGCTGTTTCTTCCTAGGCGGGACTTGGCGCTGACGCTGTGAGCAGATGTGGACATCCGAGAAGTGGCAGATGCAGACATCACGGGGACATACCTATTCGACGTGGTGTCTCATTCCCATAGCCGACGCGAGAGCTTCGAGAAAGCTATTGTCTTCGCTCGACGAGAGTTGTTGCGAGAGGCGGAGAAGCGGGGGTACAACATTCTGCTACATGAAAGGTGAGCACATCCAATGTGAGCTGGAGCTATAGCTGAGCGAACATCAGCTGGTCAGCCACTCTAATGCGAAGAGCGGAGCGTACTCGCAAGTGCAGTGGTCGAGGTTGGTCTATTTTGCTTTGTTCGCGAGAACTTTGGCTTATATCATGCAGGAGCATCAGCTGACGGAGTCGATACCCATACTCGACAACCTCCGTTCTTGGAGGTGCTTCGAGATTAGAGGAGGGGGCAGCTTGCAGCTTCGAGATCATGCTAGGCAGAAGAAGTTGGGAAGTCATAGATTATCCTATCAGCGCACCGAACGCAGCAATGTTCATACCCGGTCAATCCACAACTCTGTATTTTTCCACGTAATAGATTGTCGTTACAATTAAACATGCCGTTCGCTTTCAAAAGGTGACCGCATGCTTCAGTCGGAAGTCACGACGGGGCTGGACTCCCTCGCGCCGTAGCCCATCCAGGACTGTATAAACGAATTAGAAGCTGTCCATACAGATAAGCGCAGTGCAACCATACCTCATCGTACAACGAGATGTCCTTTACGCCGAGCTGTCTGAGGCCCAGCCAGAGGATAGCGGCGGTCATACCGCTGCCACAAGTGGTGGTGACAGGCAGCTTTCCGTCGATGATGAGTTGAGCACGCTCCTCACCGACGGCGTCAATCAAAGCCTGACGAAGCTTGTCCGGCGGAAGGAAAGTCGTGAACTCCTTGCCGTTCACGGTGTTTTTCTGCAAGAACAGAGCGAAGGTCAAGGAGACAGCACCAGGCATGTGCCCTGAACGAAGGCCCGGACGAGGCTCTGGGTCGATGCCCAGGAATCTACATGCTCATGATCCTTGCTCCTCTCGACCGTGCATAAAGAATTACTCACCGATTCTTGGGACGGGCGTCCAGAATGAGCTCTTCCGCACTATCTTTGCCCGTAAATTTGGACAACATCTGCTCGTAGCCTAGGCATATCGGATAAGGTACACCGTGTCATAAGGGATAAGACTCACTCGTGATGGCTTTCGCATTCAACTCGGGAGTCGGGTAGTCGACTGCGGTTGGGGTCGTGGGCTCCGAGGTCTCTACAGGGAGACCTTCAGCCTCCCATCGGGGGAGACCACCATCGAGAATACTAGAGTTCTCGTGGTTGAAGGAACGGAACGTAAAAAGACCCCGGGGATGAGAACACGCCGTGCGCGTCGTAGCTGAGCGCGACTTGTTGGTCAGATATACATGGCGAACACGAAGCGGACTTACATGACCACGGGCGTGTTAGGAGATATGCCGTATTTCTCTGTTGCACATCTTCAGATACACAAATGAGGGCATCCATCAAGCATACCACACGCGTCTGCGAATACACGACCAGTTGGCATCATGTGCATGAGGCCCTTGTCGGAAGGAGTGGCCACCTTGTCTAGATTGAAGAAACGTGCTTGGGGAGGCGTTTTTCCGCAAACTCCTTGACTGGGTCGCGTGGAGAGTTGGGCATGAACCACGTCGCATCGAGGAGAACGGCACCCTGGTGCTGGACGAGCTCATTGGCCTCTTGCGGCGTGACAAGGTACTTGGTGGCTGCATTAGACGAGTAACGTCTCAGAATTGTCTGCCCTGAAGTGACTTTGGAGGCGAACTGACGTGCAAAGGACATGGCGGACGGATGAGAGTTGGATGCAAGTCGGACCCAAGTTCAACTTCTCACGCGCCGACGTCCTAATCCAGCGACAGGGGCTTCAGCACAACAAGTCTAAACGCGTTATACCCTTGAGCTCATCACCGTCGCCGACCTCGAGCACCGTTATGCCGTCCGACCAGGCCACCTGGCTCATCGCCGTCCCCAACGACGGCGACGCGGAGGGAATAGTTCAGGAACTCGGACAGAAACTCAAGTCCTCGACGTCTTCGCGGTCAATCAGCCAGCTCGGTATTCCCTCATTCAAGGTCAATTGCCTGCTGCTTCCTCCGAGATGGGTCACGATTTGAACTTATGCGATAGACCGGTACCCTCGACTCCCTCATCACCCTCTCAGAGGAGCTCCCCAAGCAGGATGCATCCTTCACCGCCACCGTCGGCAAGACTGTCGACACGCTCCGGAATCTTCTCAACAACGACCCCAGCAAGCTCTCTCAACACATCCTCGTCAATGAGAACAGCGTAGACGACTATCTGCTGGAATGGAGCTGGAACGAGAGTCGCTACGGCACTCAGCGAAGCCTGCGCGAAATGGTGGACGCGCTGAACAAGGTGCGCTGCTGCCAGTCGTTCCTGATCACTAGCTGACGCCCGACTAGGAGATGACCTCGATCGACAACACCATGAAGGCCAAGCTGCAGAACTACAACCTCGTCAAGGGGTCCCTGGTCCAGATGCAACGCAAGAAGACGTACACGGATACCTCTCGTGATTCAATGCATCTGCTGACGCGCTGTTCCAGAGGTAATCTGTCTGTGCGGACACTGGCAGATGTCGTACACAAGGAGGACTTTGTCCTGGACTCAGAGTACCTTGAGACGCTGCTGGTTGCTGTACCCAAGTGCGTATGGCGCTTCGGGCTCCTGTACATCATTCGCTCATCATTGTATAACAGGACTTTGGCCAAGAACTGGAACCTGCAGTACGAGCGGTTGACCAACATGATTGTTCCGCGCTCCAGCAAATCCCTGGCAACAGACGACGAATACACCCTGTTCAGCGTTGTCGTCTTCAGGCGAGTGCATGATGAGTTCATTCAGAAATGCCGCGAGAACAAGTGCGTTCACCACCAATTTCCAAAATATATGCTGACATCGTCAGGTTCATCGTGCGCGATTTTGTCTACTCGGACGAGGAGATCGAGAAAGCGCGGCAAGACCTGGACACCGCTGACATGACTGAGAAGGAGTTATGGGTAAGCTGCCTATGAGTAGCTTTGGGGATTCGGCTGACAATTATTGCAGACAGAGCTTCTTCGTTTGTCCCAGGACGAACTTCTCTGAGGCGTTCCAAATCCTAGTTCATCTCAAGTGCTGCGCCTCTTCATTGAGAGCGTCTTGCGCTATGGTCTTCCTGCCAACTACATCGGGTTAGCTGTCAAAGTAAGCACTAGATGATACCGGCTCTTGAAGGCCTTCACCGCTGACTGCCTCATAAGCCGGATCCGAAGTCAGCCAAGAAGATGTTCACGACATTGCAACAGCAGCTCTCATATCTGCGCCGCAACAAATCAACGGATAAGTCGGAGTCGAAGGAGGAGTTTGTGGGCGAATACCAGACGTTGATGGAGCAGGAGTTCTTCGACTTCGTCTTGTTCGAGGTCCATGGATTGTCAACTAAAGAGAACGCAGCCATACCCGATATTTAACCTAACCCACCCACGCATCTGGACAGTTTTCAATGTCATGTAGCAGAATAATTTTGTCTATTACTAGTGATGCATAAGAAATACCAGCCCACTATCGTAGGAAGAAGCGTATTGGTACATGTGTGCCACATATCAGACAGATCGCGAGAGGGGGGTAGAGGACAGGACAGGCTTGGTGGGCCCGCAGACGGGCTGGCAGAAAGGATAGATGCAAAGCAACAGTTTTATAGGGACTGGAGTGGAGCGAGTCTGTGGTGGTACAGGAGGGTGCGACGGAAAAAACAGTTTGTTTGTCTATGTCCATCATCGTCTGAAAGTCGAATATGCCAAAAGAGATCTTTCTTCGAACGGGCAGGAGAGAGGAAAAAACCCTACCGCAAAGGGGCCCGCGTGCCCGCGCGGGCAGAGAAGAGAGGAAGGCTGGTAGCTCCCTCATAGTCCCAGGTTCGAGATGACGCGCGCGACCTCGTCCGCGGTGTCTTCGTCGAAGTCGGAGCGCTCGTTCGGGTGGCCGATGACCGCCGAGCGCGTCGCGGACCCCGGCGGGCCATACACGCTGGGGAACGAGGGCGCCGTCGCGGAGGCCGGATCCGACTCGTCGCCGCCGTTCACAGAGTGCGTCGGCGAGTCGAGCTGCTGGGCATTTGCGGACTCGGTGATACGCGAGAGCGAGATACTCAGGTCGAGCGACTGCGCGCGGTTTTGCGGGGTGCTGCGTGGCTGCATGTTTATCTGGTCCTTGATTTTCGCGTCCAGGAGCGAGTCCGATCCACGCTTCGCGGGGTCCTCGACATGACGCGTGCGCGGGGGCGCCATCCCAGGGACCTGAAGCCAGATATAAGCTGCGTGAATCACAAGAAGCCGAACGTACGATGGGAGGCAACGGCGTCCAGTAGTCTAGCGAGTTGCGCACGCTGTATTCGGCCGGGATCCCGTAGTCCACAGACTCATCGCCCTCCATGCTGTATATGTACGACGGCGTGCTGTAGTGGTGCGAGCCGAGGAAACGTGCGTTGCGTGCCCATGCCCTTAAATTGTGCCTTCACATCTGGCGACGAGCTCGCCATCCGTAACCGCCTGTCTTGCGCCTGCAGCTCTGACGGCCTTCCGAGGTCGGCCGATTCTGCGACTGCAATTGTATCAAGAGAGCCCCACGCATGAATGGCGACGAACGACTTACCGGTATGCCGAGTCCTGTGCGCCGAGAGCAGTTTGCTGTCGAAGTGCGGGAACGCCTCTGCAAACGAGTCCCGCGCTTGTGCGTATGCGCCGTTGCGGACGGATAGACGTGCACGTTGTGATTGAGCAGGAACTGCTCGAGCATTTCGCGCGCGGCGGCAAGGAAGTCGCTGTTACTGCGTTGGCAGCGGAACTTGAACGTGTTGTCACCTGACGATTCCAGCACGCCGCTCGTCCATGGCTTGACGCTTGGCGTGATAGAGACCTGGAAGTCGCGCTTGACGCGCTCGACGAGGTTGGCGAATTCGGGGACTGGACGACTCTGTAGAGGTCCGGGCTCGGCGGTACAGCCATATCGGCTTCGAAAGGAACGTGGTCCTGGACAACGTGCGTGAGACAAAGATGTACAGCAGGACGAAGAAGGGAAACTTACAAAGAGCATAGCACTTGCGATCTGAACCTGGCTCTCGGGCCCGAAGATAGTGATGACATCGGACGCGTCTCCTTGTCCGGGAAACGGAACTGAGAGTTCGTCTTCGCTTCAATGTCGTGCATGAAGATGCTTTTCTCGCCGAGCAGAGTGCGGTGGTAGCGTCTTGGGACAGACACCGTCTCGTTTACGTAGTCCTTGTCCTGCAAAAATTTGAACATCGGCTGTGAATAATGGAGAATGGGGCGCGCACATACCTTCGGGTTCACCAACTCCATAACAGACTGCTTCAGGTGCTCCAGATTGTTCGCATTCTTCGCCGGGCGTGCGCGCGACTACTTGTCCTCGTTGTCGTTGTACCCCCCGAGCGCGGCGAACTCCTCAGCATTCGAGAACTTGACATAGACGCCGTACTTCTTCATGATCGCTGGATACTCCGCCCGCCCACGCCGATGATGCGCTTGTGGTAGCCCTCGGGAACGTGGAACGAGATCTCAGCAGGCAGCTCCTCCTGCAGCAGCGTCAGTCCCTTGATGATCGAGCTGTCCGGGCCGGCAATGTCGATGAGGAAGTTGTGGTCGTTAAACGTTTCGAATTTGATCTTGACGTTCGTCGACTGCATGATCTTATTGATTTGCCGTTCTTTTTGCCGCTGATGAACTCGCGGTGCTCATTGGCAAGCTCGATCTGGAAACGTATCTCGTGGTGGAAAGCCTGCTGCACATTCAGCAAGGTCATGAAGAATGCATGCGATGAGGCTTACCTTGACGAGCTCCAGCTCCATGACCATAGAAATACCTTGCCGAACTTCATATTCGAGCCCGTGAATCTCAAGCACATGCCCTTGAAGACAACCTCGGCGCCGGTCGCCATTGAGATCTGCTTAGGAGGGACGAGACTTGAGATGCGTTCAAGGTCGGAGGAGGGAGCAATGCGTTGAACTGCACTGGCAGCAGCCAGAACGATCCAACGTAATACTGGCAAGCCTGGTACAGTATGAGCATCCGTACACAAGTGCATGAAGACGTCAGACTTACCAGCTGCATGATAGAACGAATGGTGCGCTGCACGCTGACCCTGTGATCACCGTAGACGGTGATCAGACTGGTCGAGCTACCCAGGCGGGAACTGAATGAAGGTGCCATTGTCGCTCATGATCGCCTTCAAGTCTTCCGCTCGGTCGGTCACCATCCAGTCCAATTTCGTGGTAGGATGGCGGTATCTCGGGAGATGATAGACTGTAACTCGGTTAGCGTGGGTGGTGAGCACTCGGTAAGGACGCGTGCCTTGGTGGCTGCGACTTGGAGGAGCATGTCCCGCGCTCTCTGTACGCCAAAGAACTCGCCCGTGATCCAGATCACGTTGTTATTCCTCAGCGCGCTGGAGGGGCTCGCAGGGTTGAGGAGGTCCGGACCAACGAGACCCTGGAGCGGGGACGGGAGGTAGATGTTGGTAGCTGTTTCTTCTTGTATAGTCTGTACACGCTGCGCTTGCGGCCCGCGATAATGGGATGCATGTTGTAGTCGATCTCGCAGGGCTCGGCGTGGAGCCCGCTCTGTGGGCGAGTTAGTGTGACAGGAGGGAGACGGGCGCGGAGGACGCACGAGCTCATCGAGCATGACGAGCAACCTGACGCGCGCGAGATCCACGGAATCGCCCTGGCCGGTGATGACGAGCTCGCAGACGCGCTCGGTCTCGAGACCGGACCAGCCCGCGCTGGAGGAGATGCCGTCGGGGGGCGTGCGATTGTTGCCAGGGCTGTTGACGACGGCGATGTGGGCCATGGTCTGGGACGCGATCTCGTCGAGGCGCATGCGGACATCGGCCTTGAGCTGGGGTTTGTTGGCGGGCGAGTCGAGGATCTCTGAGCGCGCGACCTTGATGGTTGCGCGATGCTGTGCGGGTGGTTAGCGACGGGGCGGCGGAGAAGACAGGGGACTGCACACCTGGATGGGACAGTCTTTGAGGATCATGCCGCGGGTGATCATGACCTGCTGGTATGCGCCGGTGACAAGAAAGTTCCAGCCTCTCCCGTGGTCGGCGAGCATGTAGGCGACATGGCAGCCGTGGAGGGACATGGCCATCATCGCGAGCTTCTCGATGGCTGCGGAGTCTGTGGCTGCGACGTCTGCGATGCCGTTGTGGGCGGCGGCGGCGGCGGCGGCGGGGTGGGCGCGGTCATTGTCTGTGGGGGAGTGGATGCGGGCGCGGCGCGGGTAGGTGAAGGCAGTCGTGTAGACGTCCATGGCGGGCAAGTAGTGTACAACACGGGCACTGGCGGGTGGCGGTGGCGGTGGCGCCCTCGCTCGTTCGCTGGCGGGTATGCGGGATAGGAGGGTATTGACACAAAATTGGTATCAACCGTCGCCGTCGTCCTCGTCGTCCTCAACGTCGAGTAAAAAAGCCGCGGCGCGAACAAACAAAAGGGACGAAGAGAGCGCGCGCAGAATAATTAATGGGAGACCCAACTCCGCGACTGAACTGGAACTTGAAGAGAAGATCGACTGGAGCCTGTCGCCGTGAAGAAACAAGGCGCGTCACGCGGCAGATCCCGCATTACCAAATCCCCAAGTTCAACCGCCCGGTCTGACTCGCAAATATATGACACCCGCTGCGCACAGACGCACCCCGAATATTATGACCTTCATTCCGTTGTCTATGTCCTATATTAATGCAGCAAACCCCTCCACCGGCTCCCATTCCAGATCCTCCGCCTTGAAATCAAACAGCTTCCCAAAGCATTTAGACATCGGGTTGGCCGAAAAATGCTCGTACGGGTTCTCTGGCCGCAGCCGGAAGCCACACCGGTAGCAAAAATGCTGCTGGCACTTTGAACAAGTCATCTGCGAAGAGTTAGCAAGGTCTACCAAAGACGTTCCAGCTACTCACATGGTTGCACCCCAGCGACTTCTCCACGTGCACCCGGCACCCAGGGCAAGCCATCGTGGACGACTCGATCCACTTCTGGTTCGCCAGCTCGTTCTCCCACGTCGATACCAGCTTCAGGATCGTGCCCTTGCCGTAGCGGCGCTCCAAGGCGCCCCGCCCACTCGAGCCCTCCGGCAGGTCCAAGTATTCACGTACAATCTTCTCCGACACAGAGATCGGACAATGAGTAATGGGTCCGTGCCATGTACGCTTGCCTGCCAGAAGTCAGACGATGCGAAAGACGGGAGATAAAACTCGGTGCGCACAGAACGCGCAGAAGCAGAACGAGCACGACGGGCAGCTGCGAAAGCGATCCCAGCCAGACGTCGGGTCCGCGTCCTTCGGCTTGCATATCGGATACTGGCAGGTAGCGATGGGACAGTGAATGATAGTCGGGTCTGCACAATCCTCGTCAGCAACCCCGCACACACGCTTCACTGACCCTCACTCACCCTTCTCCAGATCCCTCTTCTCCCTGAGCCACCGCCACCTCGCCAGCTCTTCCTGTGTGACCACACGCGCCACTTCCTCTTCCGCGGCTTCCCTGTTGTCCTTCACGCACGCCGGATCTGGGCACCCGACGCGCCCCACGTCGCCCTCCGCGATGCAGAGCTTCCAAAAGTCCTCCAGGCACGCCCGGCAGAATATGTGCTCGCAATCGAGCCGGAGGCACTTGGCGCCCTTGAGCGACGTAAGGCAGACCGCGCACGGATACGAGTTAACGGAGAACTGCGACGTCTGCGCGGCGGACTGGTACGCCTGGAGCCGAGCGAGGAGGGCAGGTGGTGCATGGTGGGTGAGTCTGGACATATGGCGGTCAGCATGGGTCCAGAGGGAGGCAAGGGGATGGGGTACCTACTCGATGTCGTCGTCATTTGGTGCAGCAGGGGATGCAGAGTCGAGAAACTGACCGCTCCTGATGTGTTCTACCCAGGTGTAGAGTACACCCTCGTCGGGCTGCCACATGCTCATGAGTGCTTCGTGCAACGCCTTCATGTTGGGAAACCAGGAGTGCGTCGAATGAAGAAAGATGATTTCAGGGGGTCTTGATGATGGGTAGTCCACGGGGAGGATGAGATGCAGGAGGACGGGCGGAAGCATCGAGAGCGATGTCGCGAAACCCTGAATCTGCGCACTGGCGCCAGCCGTAACCTCGGGAGGCGCCGCAATAGACACAACACGAGCCTGCGCGAGCTCAACCGGTATCTCCAGTTTCAGCGTCGCCCCCGCCGCGAAATCCGTAGTAGTGCATTCCGGATAGATCGACTGCAACGTATATCAGTAAGCGCCTCCTCGAATACAGAAGACGCACCTCCAAGACCTCCCACTCCTCCCTCTGCTGTGCTATGCACTCCACGACCTCCGCCTGCGACATGGTGGGATAAGAGAAGGTGCGCTGGGCCCGTGCCCGATGGCTGCAAGAGCAGCGCTTTGATTCGTAATGCGAGAGGGGATCTTGATCGACGCGCCCGGATCATCGGACCGGCAGTTCACCGCTTGGATCACAAAAATCCTTTGTTCTCGACGCGCGAGAGGGAAGCGCGTACTTTCCGGCAAGACCATGAAGACCGCGCAGGATTTTGTGCGGGCCCTAAAGGCGCCGATGACACAAAGGGAGGACAGGGCACGAAAGTGCAAATTGCCAGGCAGGGCTGGGACGATCACGCATTCCATGTCCCCAACAAGGGGGAACTCATCGTGGACTGGCTGCTCGGGCGCTTCCAGAAGGAGAGGAATCAGCAGGGGTGAGTTAGGGGGATCCTTTGAGATGACCTTATGCTCACAGGTTAGGATCATACTGGATGTGGAGGCATGGAAACTGTTCCACGACGTTTGCGCCGGGACTCCCAAGTTGTCCCTCGCGGCCGTGCTGGGTCGCGCGCATGTTGCCACTGTGCTATTGTCTACCCTCAAGAGCCTGGCGGAGTGTGACGCCAAGACGCGTCAAGAGATGCTGGCTGTCTTACGGCCGACGCTCGCGATCATGTGGCCTATCGTTTCCGCCAAACTCTCATGCGATGTGCTACTCGATCTCTTTGGGCACACTCTACGCGTCTGTACTCTCGAAGGGTCAGAATACATGGGCGATATCATGATCCAATTAGCATCAACTTTTACTGCTTCGCTCATCCACGCCTCCAACAAGAAAAAAGTCCGTACATCCCAGGCTTTCATGAGATTCTCTGCTCACACTTTATCAGATATACACTTCCTTCCTGGACAGTCACATAGGGGACTGGCTCAAGTTTGCCTCAGAGGAAGACGTACAGAACGACACAAAGCGCGCCTCCTTCGCCGCTGGCATAGACATCCTCTTCAACGTGGACGTACTGAAGCAAGCAACGGACTCCGAGGACAGTCCCCTCTTCAGAGCCCTATCTAAGCAAGACGCAAAGAGCGTTTTTCCCGTGCTGCCCCGTCTATTCGATGCCTTCGTGCGCGCCATCACCGACAACCGGCACGCTATATTCAGCCAGGGCTCGAATGCCGACTCGAGTGCAACCACGCAGAAAGTGCGCGCTGCTGGGATGGCGTTCTTCACGGCATGCAAAGCCTCGATCAAGGATGGCGACTTTGGTTCGCAGTGGCGCACCCAAGCGGCCTTGCTTGCCGTTGTGGAGCGCGAGAGATTGCTTACACCTGCCACGGAGCCCATTATGCGCCAGACCGTGGAAGCAGCTATATTGGCTGTGACGCAGCACAATAGCGGTACGTCTGGCACCGTCTTTGCGCCGGATCCTCTACTGACGATCGACTAGAATTGACGACGGACGACGCTATGCGCGTCCTGTCCACAATATGCCGAGTCGACTACGACTTGCTTGCCCCTTACATGGATCGTTTGCTGCCTTGTCTGATTACAGTAAGTATGACTGGAACTATGCCAGTGATGATTTGCTGAGAGACTCGCAGACGCCTTCCACCGACACAACAGCAGACTTGCTCAACATCCTCCTCGACTACCACTCCAAAACGCGTACCTTGGACGAGTACATCGGCGCCCTATCATCCGCTATACTTTCTGCGAACCTGAATGACGCCAACGATGTAGAGTCTTACCGCACCTGCTACTCGGCGCCTATATTCCAAACGGCGCATTTCAGCCGTTTAGCAGAAGCGATAGAGAGCTTCGTCACTCCAAGCCAGGTCATCCCACAGCTTCAGACAGCCTCCGCACATCTGACGGAGCTCTGGGAAAATCATCGCGCAGACCGCCCGAAGGAACCTGCCTCGCCTGACGGTCCGCGCAAACGTCGCAAAGTCGACAAGTCGGCTTCGCCTGCGCAGTCGCCGTCCGACAAATCTATTCGGCTGTCCTTGCTTTGCGCGCTGCTGGCGGCTGTCGTGACTTCTCTCCCCACACGACTCCTCTCGGCAGATCAGGAGGATGAACTTGATACACAGACAGAAGGTCTACGTGCACTCGTCGAGACGATCGTCAAGAAGAGCTCGCGCGAAGTTCGCAAAGGCGACGAGGGCGGACGGTGGGCATCGGAGGTCATCCTGGTCGCTGCATTGCGCTTCGGGTACGCGATGGGTGTCGCGAGCCCCGCGAAGTACCAGCCGCCGAAGTCCAAGCTAGCTGCGAATATGTTGGGAATTGCGGATGATGCTCGGACACGTCCGGAGCTCGTCCTAGAAATTGTGAGTGAATTGGCATACGAGACAACCATTCTCGCTTATTATATTGCAGTTCCGGAGTCTTCTACTAGCGGTCTACCTGGACGCAGAGGTCGACGTCCATCGTGTCTTTGACTCAGCTCTCAGCTACCTCGACGCGCACATGCCTACGTCGTCGGTATTTTGGGACGGCTACTACCACCATCTCGACACGAGCGATACGCACTCCCAAGGTGCACTGGCTGTGTTGCATATGCTGCTGGAGCGCTGGCTGCATGTCGTTGAGTAAGAAGCCATCTGCGTCTTTTATGGCAATATAATAACGGATCGTTACAGTTCCAGAGCCTCTTCGCCGCAATTGGAGCATTTGGCGGCCACTCTGATGCGCATCGACATGCACGAGACGGCCCAGCAAGAGGCGAGCATCACCGCCAGTAGCCTCGTCCTTCAGGCCTTGCGTTCTGCACAATTTTGGGAGATGCAAAAATTGCGACGTATGTACCCCGTGTCATATAGTTGCGATGAAAACTCACAAATTGTTCCAGCGGCCATATTTGTCTATCTCAGCGGGACGCTTGCGCAAACTGAAGATATCTCGAACACCGTCCGCTGCTTCCACAAACTGCTCTACTTCCCCACCGAGTACCTGTCGCGGGCGTTCAGAAGTGACGTGATGGCAAAAGCGGTGCAGACGGACATGGCAATTTGCGCAAGCGAATCTAAGTCAGGCAACCGCGCCAGACATCTCATGATCACCCGAATCTTTCTGGGCAGGACATTCACCAGTGTCGGCTCTGTCGATCAGTCGGTACGTTGTGTTGCATATATGTCCTCAAAGCGGGTCGGTCTAAAAAATAATGCATCCAGCCCGATCTAACCGTCGACCACCTGCATAAACTGCTTACCGCACGGATACCATGCGATGAAGCGAAATACGCAGACGCCTCGCTGGACCTTGTTGAGATTTACTTGACGTCGGTCGTTGTTTATTGACATTCATTCGACTTTGCTGATAGTCTTTCCAGCTCCCTGCTAAAATCTGCAGAGAACGTGAAGGGTTGCTTGAAGACCTTTCAGTCTCTGACAAAATTCAAAGCCGGCCGAGCCCGCGCGTAACTTGCTGGGTCTTGCCTTCATCCGGATTGCGGAATCGCTTAAACACAATTTCAACCTGTCTAGGTAAGACAAAATCTCTTCCAGTATTCACTCATATCTGACCGCGATCAGTATGCACGAGGATGTACGGCACGCGTTGACAACAGTCGTCGACAAGATGCAAACCATTTTACGTGGCCCTGTCGCCGAGGCGATGAGCTCCTTGCCAGACCAGGCAGCTATTCATGTATTGGCTGTATGGACTTCAGTCATCTCACTGGGCAAGTGGTTGGCGGTGGATCTAGGTACGCATACTGGTCATGCGGTCTCGTTCTCTATGCTGACGTCGGCGCAGCCGAAGAAGCATTGGTCTTCGGTCAGCCTCTCGCTCGAAAGGTCTCAGCCTTGTCGGCTGCTCTGAACGACGACCAATGGAGGCTTGTTACCTCCGCATCCCTGTCCGCTTCTCCTAGCAGAACTAGCATGCGCTGCCGATGCAGACCAGCACGGCGACTGGACACCATCCTAGCAAGCTACATTTTCTACGCGTCGCACAGCAAGGACGCGGGTGAGCGTTGAATGACTCGATACTGCTTTGGTAACTGACGACTTTCAGGATGCCTGCTAGAGCTCGACAATCGCGTCTCTGTGGCTGTGAAGACTTTAGCGCCAGCCGACTATGGTTATGTCCTCGACCTTGTGTCTGAGGCGCTGCAGGCTGCACAACCCGGCTCGTCTATGACATTGCCACATTCTGCGGGCAGCCCGAATCTGCTGAACAATATCCTCAGAGTAGGTCTTCAGTCTTGTTATCGGAAGCTTACCAACGTTGTCTGCAGATTCTCTCAAGTACACGCAAACCTTCGCGAGTCGGTGCATCGCGCTGTTCAGCAGCAATGTTGCTTTCTCCAGCGGCTCGCCGGATTTACTGGTCGAGGTCCTGCAGTTCATTGCGAGCTATTGCAGCGACAGGGTATGTGGTTCGCTTCTATAGGCCAGACTCGCACCTAACCTCCTCGTAGCCCGCTGCCCTCCGCCAGTCCGACCTTCCAGCCATCTGGGTCCTACTCTCCAACCACCTCCGACCCTCCCCAACGCACGCTCCACGCACCGCACGGGCCGTCTTTTACGCGATCACCACTATTGCTGGTGCCCTCATCCGTCTCCGCCGCGACCTCGTCACCGCCACCCTGCCTCACCTTGGTCTCGTCCTCCGCCAGCTTCTTCTTGCCACACGCCGACCACGCCCCCAGCTCGGCGTGCGGCAGGCTGCCTCGCTCGCGGCTACCCTACCCGCATGGTCCACCCTACCGAGCCTGTCGGAGTCGACGAAGCGTCTGCCCTCGCCCGCCTGCTCGAAACGCTTACCGCAAAGACGATCCCACGTACACACAACGCTAACACAAGCTCGGACGCGCAGCAGCAGAAGGCGGAATCCCTCGCAAAGGCGTTCGCGCGGCACGCGGCACCCGTGCTCGCTGCATACACGGACGCGCTGAACGACCCGTTGTGCATCATGCCCGCGGACGTGCGGCGCGCGTTACAGCCGGGGCTGTTTTCGCTGTGCGAGATGTTGAATGAGCACACGAGGGACGCCATGATGGTGAGCGCGCTCGATGCGGCGGGGAAGCTCGCGATGAAGGCGCTCTGGCGCGAGTACGAGAAGCAGAAATACGTCGGACGGGGGTAAAAGAGTAGGATGTCGCTGGTTCTGATTATCATAAGCAGCGCAGTCGTTGTACAACCGGTCCAGTAGTGGACCGTTTCTAGTGTCTATAAATTCCTGATAGATGTACCGTTGAAACTATGAGTCCCCTGGATATATTTACTTGGTCTGCGGGAAAGGTGAGCGCATGCGGAGATGTAGTGCAAGCTTCACCAACCTTGGGCACGCGACGAAGGTAGACATCAGTCGGAGCGGACGCTGAGGCATCGGCGGACGGCACGAAGCCCGCTGCCTTCTTCTCCTCTGCCAGCGTGCGCACAATTGACAAGAAGTCCTGTACTGCCTCGGGCGTCGTCTGGATGTGCACGACAAGACGGGAGCCACCCAGCACAAGCGGCTCCTCCAGCTCGCTCGCGCGGTCGGCGATCTCGTCGTATGTATGCCAACAGTGGACGGGTCGTAGAAACCATGCATGTCTCCGCGCCGCTCGTGATTCGCACACCGATCTCTTTGAGCCCTGCCTCAAGCGTCTGCGCGAGCGCGTGCGTCTCCGTCAGCTTGGGGAAGTTGTGCGTGAGCGCGTATGCCGCCGCGCCTGCGAGAATACCCGTCTGACGCATCCCGCCGCCGAACAGCTTGCGGAACCAGCGGGCCTTCTTTATGAAGGCCGCAGGGCGACGAGGCATGAGCCGATCGGCGCACCTTGAGGGTGGGGTAAGTATCACGCCATTTTGAGCGGAGAAAGGCGGGACTGACCGAGACCCTTGCTGAAGCAGAGGCTGACAGTGTCAAACGGCTGGCAGAGCTCGTCGAGGGAAGTGCCCGTCTCGGCGGCGACGTGCCATATGCGCGCGCCGTCGAGGTGCATCTTGACGTCGTTCGCGTGCGCCCATTTAGAGATAGCAATGATCTCCTCTTGCGGGAAAATCGTGCCATTGAGCGTATTCTCGAGAGAGATGACCTCCGTAGGGGCGCTGCACGGATAGTCAGTTTGACACTGAAGCGGCGCAGGAACAGATAAATTCACATGTGTATGTCGTCAGACAGTATCGCGTTCGCCTGGACGTCGGGTAAGGTGAGATGATGACCTGGTCATGGGGGTAAGGGTCGGCGGCTTGTGAAGGGGACGTGGTCACCAACCGTTAGCCGGGATTACAGGGGTTACTGCAGCGCCTGAGTGAAAGGCTGAGCCACCGGCCTCATACCTGCGAGTTCGTAAGTATTGAGGGAACGAGGACGCGGACCCTACTGAGGACGTACTTGTAAATGTGCGCGCGATGATCACATAGGATGGTGTAAGGGGGCTGCTTCAGGTGTGTGCGGAGTGCGATCTGGTTTGACATGGTGCCGGAGGGCATGAAGAGGGCAGCCTCCTTGCCGGAGACTTTCGCCATGTGTGCTTCTAACGCTCTGGGACGTCAGATAATACGTGGGTGGCAACATGACTCTACTCACAACATGGTGGGCTCGTTATACACGTCGTCCCCCAGGGTTGCGTTCACGGCGTAGGTGTACATCTCCGGGGTAGGGACTGCAGACCGTGAGTGGCGCTAAGGCGGCTTGGGATTCACACACACCTGAGATGGTGTCCGCTGCATGTACTGTAAGTTCGCGATTATCGCAGGATGAACGAGCCACGTACAGATGAACGTCCTGCCAATCTCGCGGAGTTTGGCCGGCATTCTCCTGGAGGTGATTGGGGGAGATGAGGTCAACCTTAAGCTGGGAGGCGACCTTTGCGCGAGCTGCGTTGGAGGATTCAGACATGGTGCTGATATGTCGTGGTGGGGGGAAACAAGGGGTTCTGACTTTGAGGAACGCCAGGCGCGCCCTGGTCAAATAATTTGGCGGAGGCATTGCAGTCGGCGATCGGGGATTGGAGAAGAGCCAGAGTCATAAATAGCACGAGGTCCAGGAAATTATTATCTTATCGCGTCCTCCGATCAGCACTGACTTTGCAAGTTCGAGGCCGAGCCGGCGTCCCATCTTTCCTTGACTTTGCATTTTTTGTTACTCGCTCTGCAGAATCAGACACGATGGGCAACGTACGGCGGCACCATCGAATGAGATCGTAGGACTGACGGTGGCTTCTAGGGTGCAAAGGCTCAACAGAAGCGCGAGAGAATGCGAAAAACGAACCGAAGGGCTCCAAGTCGCAGGCGAAGGTGAACGAGGCTGCAAAGTCCATCATCTGCCAGAAGTGCCGCCAGAACTTCGTATGTGCCAATGCCAACCCCTCACTTCCTTTTGCTGACTCCAACACAGCTTGTTACCACCCGTGCACCTGCGTACGTCCTCATGCATTGACACCCCCACCGCTCCCGCTCACCGCTCCCCAGCCTCGAGGAGCACTCTCAAAACAAGCACAACTTGACCATGGCCGACTGCTTCCCTGGTCAGAAGTAATCACGCGCCTCGCTGCCCTCATCCCCCCTCACCCGCTCGTTTTCCTCGCTATATCGCTCTCGTTACTTGACTTGGGATTGTTGTATTATGCTGGTGGATATGGTATGATGCGTGAATGCATGCCGTAGGGCACCGTTGTCTATCATAGGCCGCTCATGGCGCCGGCGTTGGCCGCTTGCCGCTTCTGCAGCGCCTCCCCGACCTTCTTCTGCACCTCGGTGAACTTGTACACGCAGCGGTCGATGCATACGCTCTCGCCCGTGTTGAGCTCGCCGTCCGTGTAGCGCTGGCCGATGCACTTGTTGTGGCAGGACCTGGATGACGGTCAGTGACGTGTCGGAGGCATTTCGCGCGCACTGACGCGACCATCCGGTTGTAAAAGTCGGTAATGGTGTCCAGCCTGGCGACGAAAGTAAGCACAACGAGCAAGGTCAAGTGAGCAGCGACGCACTCAGTTAAGGCGGCGTCTATCTTCTCTGGGTTTACACCGCCTGCAGGAGCCCGAGACGCGCCGCCAGTAAAGAAGGACATGTTGGCAGTCGGCTGAAGAGAGCTGAATGCCGAAGTCACGCGAGATCGGCAATTTTTGGGACGCGTCGCCGCTTGGACGCCCATTGTTCTTTTTCCATCCTTTGTTCTCCGCGATGGCGGACCCTGTACACCTCAAAGTCCACCGCTGCAGATTCGTGGACTATACGCCCTCTGCGGTCACTGCGCTTGCGTTCCCCCTCTTCCCCTTCCAAATCCGAAGGGCAAGAAGGCGGCGAAACAGCCCACCATTTTTGGCGCGCTCGTCGTCGGTCACTCGAACGGGAACATAGATATCTGCGAATGGACAGGCCGCGATCAGCAGACCCAGTCCCCCAGGCATGGGTGGTTAGAAAAGTGAGTTTTTGTAATTCTTGGAGTCCCTTTACTAAACTTGTCCAGACTATAGCAGGGACCTACCCCTCGAAGGTCGACGCTCTCGCCCTCGTCATCCGCTACCCTGATCTCCTGGAGGATGATCAAGTGCCTTCTATTTCCGACCTTCGACTCTTCAGCTCAGGAGGGGGAAATGAACTCGTCGAATGGGACATGAACAGGGGATGCATAAGGGTGCGATCAATCTAGCACTCGTCTTGACCCCTGCTAACATATACACCAGCGCACGATCAACTCACAGGGTGGTGCCATCTGGTCCATTGCCGCGAATCCCTCCTCCTCTCAGCTAGCGCTCGCGTGCGAAGATGGCACGGTCCGCATCCTCTCCCTCGCAAACGACACCCTCACCCATCACCGCCGCTTCGACCGCGTCAAGTCCCGCATCCTCAGCATCGCCTGGGGCCCACCCATCCCCCGAAAACAGACCGCACCCCGCAAGCCCGCCACTGCACCCTCGTCCGATGAATCTAGCGATGAGGAGGACATGGAGGACCTCTGGTCCGACTCCTGGCTCGTCACCGGCTGCTCCGACAGCAGTCTTCGCAAGTGGGACGCCAAGACTGGTCGTGTCGTCGACCGTATGGGTGTCGACAAGCTCCGCGGCGAACGCACCCTCGTCTGGACGGTCGGCGTGCTCGGCGATGGTACCATCCTCTCCGGCGACTCCCTCGGCATGGTCAAGTTCTGGGACCCACGCACGTGCACGCAGCTGCAGTCTTTCCGCGCACATGGCGCGGACGTCCTATGTCATGCTATCGGGCCCGACGGCGCTACGGTGTTCACGTCCGGCGTCGACCAGAAGGTCGCGCAGTTCACGCGCGTGCGCGCCTCTGCACCAGGCGCAGACGCCGCGGATGTACAGTCACAGTGGGTGCAGACGCGCGCCCGTCGCCTGCACTCGCACGACGTGCGTGCGCTGGCGATGTGGCCATCGCACGTCTGTCTGCCCACCGCGCTCCGCCGCCCCGCGCCGTCCGGCATCGCGCCCGTGCTCGCGTCTGGCGGCCTCGACATGAACGTCGTGCTTACCCCCGCGGCCCCCGCGTCGGCGACTGTCTCCAAGGTTGTGAACCCGCTTGCGACGAGCGTGGATGTGACGTTCGAGGAAGCGTACCAGCGGCGGCTGGCGTACCCGGCAAGCGGGGCGATTCGTGTTGCGCCTCACGCTCGGCTGGTGGCATGCATGCGCGACGCAGCGCTCACTTTGTGGCGCATACTGAAGCAGGAGGTCCCGGTTGACGAGGCCCCTGCGGATGACTCGGAGAGCTGGGAGAAGGTACTCGAGATGGACCTGAACGTCAACACGAACATGGTGGCGCACGCAATATCCGGCGATGGTCGCTGGCTTGCCGTCTCTGACCTGTACGAGACCAAGCTCTTCCGCCTCGACACCAGCGAGAAGGGCGCCATTTCCCCTCGCAGGGTGCGCGACTTCGCCAACACGCTCGCCGCACATCTGCCGCCGTCGCACGGCTCCACCGGCGGCCTGGCCTTCACATTCTCGCCGGACTCGTCGAAGCTGGTGATGAGCTCCGCGCTCGGCTCGTATGTGCTTGTCATCGACCTCGGTGGCGTCGACGGTGTGCCGCGGGTGCTGCGGCGCTTTGATCACCACTTGTCGCGGACGTATGCACTGAGGGATGTTCTGAAGCGGCAGGGTGCTGAGGAAACCGGGGATGTGGACATGGCCGACGGGGATAACGATAGCGGTATTGACCTTCCGTCGTCCTCTTCATCGAGGATACCGGCCGTGCAACGGCTGGCTGTCAGCCCTGACGGTCAATGGCTCGCGACGTCGGACGACCACGCACAGACACATATATTCAACCTCGACTCCATCCAGGTTAGTTATCTGCATCTACCGTGCACGCCATAGCTTACATGTTTCTCTCCAGCATCACTGCACCCTACCATCTTTCGGACGGCCCGCGCAGGCAATCGCCTTCGACTCAACACAGTCCGGACTGCTTCTCCTCGCATTCCCTGACAACGCGCTCGAATTCTACGACGTTGAGGCGCGCGCCTTCCCCGCATGGGCTCAGGAGCTCGCAGCTCATCTGCCCAAGCGACTGGCCGGCGCTCACGACCCTGTACTCGGTGTGAGCTTCCCACCGCAAACGGTGGGCTCGCACTACGCGCTCCTCTGGGGCTCGACGTGGCTTGCAAAACTCGACCTCGGCACCGCACAACCGCGCGTGCGGCGAAAGCGGCGGCGCGAGAGCCGAGGCGGGGCCAAGCAGGAGAAAGCAGAGGACGAGAAGGAGGTGAAGGAAGGCGAAGGTGTCGAGGGCGAGGAAGAGGACGAGCGGCGAGAGCGCGATTTTCGGATGGTGACGCACTATCGGCCGGTGCTGCATGTCGACTACCTGGAGTCGGGCGAGCTGGTTGTGGTGGAGAGGCCCCTGGTAGACGTGCTTGCGCTGTTACCGCCAGCGTACTTTAAGCACAGATATGGGGCTTCATAGCGATCTTTGCTGTACATCGTCTATGTTCATGTCATTGTCTATTACCAAAAGCCAGTCAAAAGCACGACGTGCAGGTGCCTACGAGCACATACTTCTGAGTCCGAATCAGAGAATCAGACAGTGCCAGTAGATAACCCGAAAACGCGGCTTTCCTTGCCTTTCTGCGATTAAAGACGGTGACATTCGTAGAAATACAAGTTGTGTATGATAGATACAGGCAATTATGGGCGTGCGTGAGGTTGGTATCGTTCTTGGCAACGAGCAAGGTGACAAGAATATGGAAGAATAAACATGCAAAGAATTTCCTGGGTCCCGAGCAGATGGAACGTCTAAGATAACAGATTGCAATAGCCCAGATCAGTCAGAACGGACGGTTTCGTGCATGAGTTGGTCTCTATGCTGTTTCTGATCCTCCCTGCGGTGAAGGTTAGCCAAGAGCGAGACTGCTGTAGATGAGGGGACGTACCTGGAGTTGAGGAGGGACAAGTACAGCGTCCAGAACAGTCCGCATGTCGACTGGAACGGCACCCTGTACGCGATCGGCATGAAGCGGAAGTTTATGACCTGTGTGCATTATTGAGTATGCGAGCACCTCAAACGACTGATACGCACCTGCGCCACAGGCCAGACCTGCCAGTTCGTGATGAGGAGGGGCTTGTAAAGGTCGCTAAACTTCTCCTTGATATGCAGTGGGCCGCATCCTTCCATGAGACTCATGCATCCAAGGAAAGCGGCTAACTAGAAGATGATGAGTGCGCGTCGTATAGATTATGTATAGACGTACGCCTATAGGAGCTCTATAACATGGTCAGTACGATGAGGGAAGAGGTGGTGAGTCAACGCACATAACGATCTGGTCGCAAGCGACGCGCTTCCCCAGACTCTTGAGGCTGACCTTCCCTTGCGGGTGCGCTTTGAGAGGGAACTTTCGCTCGAGGAAGACGTTCCATTTCCCAATCAAGGGACCTACGAGGGAGGGGGCGTCAGTATCGGGTGCATAGAGCTGTGATAGTGTACACACTGGTGGCGAATCCGAACACAAAGAACCTCAACGTCCGCAGGGGATCGTACACAAACCGTTCTTCGTGAGGCTTGCGAGTGACCTGAGCTCAGTCAGCCTCCCACTCCTCTGCGAATGCGGTCGACCCTACATTCTGCGTGACCTGCGCTATAGCATCGCCCAAGGCCTGCAAGAGTCCGCCGGTGACGGCGAGGGTTGAGTTTGGACGAGCTTCGAAGGACCGCAGATAGAAATGTGAGAAAGAAGCTGCTGACGCTGCCATTCAAAAGTAGGAAAAGAGGATATGGCAACTCGTTCAGACGCGCATTCTACTTATCGCACGCAGAGAGCGGAGAGGATGCAATCACCGGTGACGCGACGCGCCAGCCCCGGCATGACGCGCGGGGAGCGTTCTCGACGCTTCGCTGACACATCGGCTCGAAACTCTATATCGGAAAACGCCGAGCGTGGACCCACACCACCGAGCTTGGTGGGAAACAATGGTCGAGGCTGGACTCATTCGCGGTTTTCTATCGCCAACTCGCCGGAAGATTGCCTGCCTAGAGGAAGGGAGTCACCTATTGTGATGTGGGCTGCTGGACGGATTAGGAAAATGCGGGAAAGGCAAATAGACTTTTATTGTCGGGTAGAGAAGCGCGGTCACGTTCTCAATTTATCGACGGACGCGCATACATTGCCAAACAGCGACCAGCCTCAAAAGGGCGACGCGAACATTTCTGCTCCTTGTCCCGAACTACCATCATCGCCTTCTAGTCTTACACGCCTCTCACTATCTTCATCGCCATGTACGCCCGCCTTCTCCTTCTCGTTGCCACCGCCATTGTCGCCGTGCCCGCGCTGGCCACGCCGGTGCCGCATACGACCATGATTGACGGCAACGCTTTCTCTGGCGCAGGAGGCTCAGCACCTGGCGGCTCGTAAGTTGCCGTCATACTCGCCGTGTCAATTCGTCACTCACCCCCATTTTAGTGTCAACAACCCGTCTTCAGACGGCAAGTCCGAAGGGCTTCTCGGCCTTGGACACGAGTCTCTTTTGAACGTTTTGTCTGGTGCGTTTCTCCTCCACTCTCCGGAGGTCGCCCCACTGACTGTAAGTCACCCAGACAACGCCGGCAACGGGGGCGACGGGTCGTCCGGTGAGGGTGCGGTTGGAAGCTCGAGCTGCAAGACGCGTCGTGCTACAATGCAAGATGGGAATGCCTACTCAGGCGCCGGTGGGAATGGCGCCGGTGGGAACGTCAACGGCGAGGGTGGCTTGATCAACTTGTTGTCCGGTACGTGCACACCTATGGGCTTGCTCGATAGAACAACTACTGACGATTGGCCAGACAATGCCGGTGACGGCGGAAAAGCGGACTCTTCCGATGCTCTCGATGGCGGCTCCCACAGTTGCTAGGAAGATGAGGGGTTTCGTGACCACAGACTACCTGGAACGAATGCATAGAAGCAGGACTACTAGGGGACATCATCAATGACTAGCCATGGACTTATAGATAGACCATACACACTGTACTATTAGACTAACACAAGACTACCTGCACATTCGACGTGGATGAAGAGGAAACTGAGCGTGCGCACGCATGGTTTCCTGTTCACCCTCGTCGATTGGCTGTTTCGCTGAGCACCGCGTGTTTGACTAGCTGTCCGTCTCACAGCCAGTCGGAGCTTGCCCGTTACGCGATTCACGAGCTCAACCGGAGCTGGGCCGATGGCAAGTACGATGCTTGGTGCTCCCTTCGTCTTATTCCTTCATATTCAATATCGAGACGCATATGATCAAATGACAGACTTACTCGTCCTTCACCACACGCGCGCATAAATTGAGACTTTTCGCTGTGCGCTCGAGTTCGTCCAGTTGCTTCTGGGACGATCCTTTCAACGCGATCTTTG
>VDMD01000241.1:0-24574 GCA_007026445.1 Schizophyllum amplum | reverse complement strand
TGTGGGTGCTCAATGGCACGGTGGAGGGTGGAGGAGAGGATCGCCAAAAATGCGGTCGGCCGGATTGGAACTCCCGATCAGCCGAAGACGGGTGCCCGAAACGCGAAATCGATCCAGTCACTTCCCGCCTACGACACTTTGTGGGTCCATTCTGTTGCACATGCTGATGAGTGACTCATGGCGCACTCACAAGAACTTCATAAGTAAGTCCAACATGAGTATCTGGGCGCTTCAAACTTCAGTGCCTCGTTGGGCAGACACGAAGTTTTGAATTTCTGTAAGTATCCCGAGGTGCGGCATATGCCGAGAAGTGCCTCGGCATCTGCCGAATTTCTTTCGAGCCCGGATTCTGCATTTTTGGGCCACTATGGACCTGGGAAAAAGTGAGATACGCTATATACCGCCATCATATACGTCGAAATTGCCTCAGAGTAGCGGACATGAGCAGGAGAGAAATCCAAAAAATGCGGTCCGCCGGATTGGAACTCCCGATCAGCCGGAGACCGGTGCCCGAAACGCGAAATCGAACCAGTCACTTCCCGCCGACGCCACACAATCGATATTTATCGAGATGGCAACGCCCGCGGTAGACCTGCCAGTCAAGGCGCAGCCTGGCTCCAGCTCAATGTCCGCTAATCGTCGTGAAGCGGCCCTGCAGCGTTACGCGCAGCGATACCATCTATACGACGGTCGGCTTCTCCTGCGTAAGACCCCAGCTCTCATCGAGGAGATCAAGAAGCACCCCAGCCGTCACAACCAACGGAACCCGGACAAGGAAAAAGTGTATCTGAAAGACCGCAAGGGCCTGCTCGGGGAGTCTGAGGACAACTTATTATTCTACATGTTTCTTCACTTCTACCTCATCGACCTGCGGGCCCAGAGGGTAGTCGCTCGCTCGGTCGCGGGTACCTTTTGGAGGTGGTCCGAGTTTTCTCGCGACGACATTCCGATCCACGATATGCCGAGCATGACTGCGGACCTCAAAGTCGCGAACATCCCGAGGGAGATAGACAAGCATCTGCAGTACCGAGAGCACTGGGCGCGGCAGCCTATCTACGAGATGGGTAGTTCTGCTTCGGATCAGGCTCTGAACGCCATGCGGCAGAAGGTCCTTGATAATATCAAGGATCTGACTCCCCGTGAATACGAGGGTACGGCGCTGGTGTGGCCCGCGGACAAAGTGTAGTACATGTATTCGTACTTCGACTTCCATAACATATGTATGTTCTCGAGATCTGTAGGAAGATGATGTGAGAAGCAACCAATTGCAAGGAACAGCGCATAATCAATACCATCTATTCCTGCCTTAGACTATTACTTCCATTTAAGTACCGACGAGCGTGCGCCACCGTGGCTCACGCGCGGGCCCTTCAATGCACAGCCCGTCCGCGAGCTTATCCACAAGGTCGGGCTCCAGGAGTGATCAAGCCAGTTGAGCGCGAACTCCATGTCCCCGGCGTTGACCGTCGATGTAGACTAGCCTGGACGGTCGATATCGGTATGACGGGTGCAGATGGGAAACGAAGGGCGGAAGCGCTTCCTTGACTACACCCAGGCGTGCTGACTCTGGAACTCTTCGAAGCCTTGGTGAGAGAGTATGCAGCCGCGCTGGCAGATCCTGCGAGCCACTTCGTCCGTGATGGGCCAAATGACAGCACAACGCGTACTCGAGCTCATCCGACACTGTATAGGGGTGGGTCGAGGGTGCGCTGCGCTCTGTGGTCAAGACCTCGGATGTGGGCGCGATGTCGGCAGACGGTAGTGATGGTGCTCATAGCGCTGAACCGGAATGAAAGCAAGGGTAGGCCCAGAACTGAGAACACGGGATAAAATGGCAATATCTGCCCAGATTCCTTCAATCAATAGCGATGTTTTACTTAGAAAACGCGGCAGACAAGTAAAGTCCGTCGCGATGATTACACTTTCGGTATCCTAATCAACCCAACGGTCATTGGCAAATACCTATCCAAAATCCATATAACACAACGGCGGCATCCAGATCCTTGACACGATGACGCCATCCGCGACCATGGCACGTCGGCGCCGTCCTCATCCATGAAGCAACGGCACCGTTCGCGTCCACCGTCCCTGCCTGGTCTTCCCAGCCAGTCGTCCCGTCCCGCCCGTGCGACGCTGCGCTAGCTAAACACCCTATAGTCATGTGTCCGACTCCCGAGGTTATGTGCACGACCCGCTTGGCTCACGCGGCGTGCCCTGGTATAGATGCCCGGCAAGGGAGCCCTATCCGCTTTCTATTCATCCTCTGGCAGCCTGCCTTCTACGAGCGCGAGCTGGTGCAGCAATTGCCGCGTCCACTCGTCCACGACGACCGGGGTACACCCTAGAGGATGGGATCAGCATGGGTTTTACGCTAATGGATGCGCGATGGCTATGCAGCGAATATGCAACTATTATGCAACGAACAAGCAACTTACAATGCAGACAGTCCTTGCCCGGCTCCCAGTGCGCGTCCGGCCGCTGCAGCGCGATGTCGTACACGTCCAGGTAGTGCCACCGCGGCGGGCGGCCGCGAGGTGCGCTCTGCCGCGCGTTCTCGCGCGCGATCTCCTCCCGGAAGATGTCGTTGTGCGGCGCGAACTGATCCCAGTCCCAACGCGCGAATGTCTTGCGGTCCTCGTTGTTCTTCGCAGTCTGCATGAGGCGCACGGAGGCGCCGGCCTCGAGGGTTTCGGCCTGGGCGCCGTCGCGGTAGGGGTGGTGAGCCGCTGGCAGGAGGGGTGTCCAGGGGGTGGTGGAGCGGAAGAAGAGTGTTGCGCGGGGGACGGCGCGCAAGCGTTCGATGTGTATGCGCGCCTGGTTTGCGTTAGTTTGGGCATTGCAATAGATAGGCGGGGATACGCACCATCTTGCGATACGCGTCTGAAAGCCTTGCGTGCTCCTCTGCCATAGTTGATTGAGGGATGATGTACAGCACTCCTCGGGACCACTGAACAAGGCGTAAATGATGAGTACTCGCAGTGGACCTGTTGCATTACTCACATGTGCACCTGAATTGAAAAGAACAACCGTGTCTTCGGTGACCGTGTTCTCTTCTTCGGGAATAGGAGTAGCCAAGTGCTTGACAATCTTGTCCCAATCGTCTACGCGCGCCTGGGCATGGCGCCAGGCCTGATTCGGGTCCGCTTGTGTGATCGCGCGTAACTCAGCTTCACTGAGGGAGAGATGATTTTGAATGAGTGTGAGGAAGGGGCGCTGTAAACGCGACGCCGGGACGCCGGCCTTCTCCGCTAGCGCGAGGGCTGTCGGGGACGGATGGAGGACAAACTGGTGGACGTGTTCGATGTTCGTGTACTCGAGGTGGTCTGGGTTGTACGCGAACGTGAGGTTTGCCTGGCGCACCATGTAGGTGATAGCGACGTGATGCTGGCGCGTTATCGAGTCTGGGCGATAGTGAGCGTCGAACCTGCGCTATGCTAGCGCGTACGCACCGCCGATCATGACCATCCCCCGGGGCTCCGCAATAAGCGGACGACAAAGTCCTCGAAGTCGAGGTCCAGCATCCTGCCGCGGTCGGGTACCCACTCCCAGTTGAGCAGGTCCACGAGCCGCTGCGCTTCCAGTGCAGGCTTCTCGTCGTCCGGAATGAGATGTCCGTTCACATCCTGGTAGACGGGACAATGCGACCATGGGTCCTCCATGTAATTCATGTACGCGGCCTGCAGCTCGCCCAGTGACTGGAATTCCGGCGTACGTGGTACCCAGCGGCCAGTGCTGCACTCGCCAACCTGGCACCACTGCGAAGTTGGTCGTGTGACGAACCTCGACGTCCGCGGGGTGATCTGGCGGGTAAAATGGTTCGTCGGAGGAGGCATCGTCGTGCGAGAAATAGATGTCCTCGAAGGAGCGGAAGTGCAGCATCGTCGTGACGAGTGCGATTACCGGCAGAAGCGCCCATAATAGGCTGCGCCTGCTGAGGAACGGGCGGACGGTGACCATGGTGGAGGGCAATGAGTGGCTAGGCCTCGGAAAACGCCGTGTGTGTTGAGCTCCGTCGACCTCAAGAGGGGGCGTCCACGGTGAAAAAAGAGCCTGGGGCGGCACAACGATGGTGAGAAGGTGAAGGGGGAACGTCAAGAACGCATGCAGATCAGTGTCTGACCAGAAGTCTTACATAGTCTGAACACACGGATCCGGAACAAATGGGCCGCTCTTGTCTGGACCCACACTTTGTCCCCCGACTCGCCGCGTTCCAACATTGAGTACTTAACGGCAAGCAGTGCCCGCGGAAAGTATGAACGACCGTATGTACCTTTTCAATAGTTGACAACCTACAGCACCATGACGCCTCCGGTGACATCGGCAGCAGGCAGCCAATCTATAGTGCAGCGCACTAGCATCGTACTGTTCCATTGCAGAGAGCGTAGCGTACAACGCGCGGGGAGTACTAATACAATGAGTTCGTTCAGTAGAGTACAGTTCTATCGCATAGCGAGATTTGTGAAGTATTGCTATAGGGTGTCGCAGTGGGAGAGAGGCCGAACAGTGCAGGGAGTGAGTATGTAAGTATACGACTAGAAAACGTCCATAGACCTGTCTGCAGGACATAATGATAATCCAGAAAGAGAAGCGAGACAGACGACACGAAAGAGAAAGAAACTGAAAAGCACGGGCAGATATGGCAGAAGAGCGCGGACTCAGTCCGTATTCCACTCCCCGCCTCGGGCGAGCGTCGCAAACACCCCCCGGCGCTCCATCAGCTGATTGAACGTCCCCTCCTCCGCCACCTGCCCGTCCTGAATGAGCACAATCCGGTCGCACATCTGCATCGCCTCGAGCTTGTGCGTGATCATCACGGTCGTGCGCCCCTCCTTCGCGCGCGACACCGCCTCGAGCACGCCCCGCTGGCTCTCCGCGTCCAGCGCGGACGTGCACTCATCGAGCACGAGCACCCGCGCCCGACGTGCACCCCGAGCCGCGCGAGCGCGCGCGCGATCTGCAGCCGCTGCTTCTGCCCGCCCGACAGCCGCGCGGCGTCCTCGCCGAGCATGGTGTCGTAGCCCTGCGGCAGCTCCATGATGAACTCCTGTGCGCGCGCCGCCTCTGCTGCGCGCAGGATCTCGTACTCGGGCATGTGCGCGGTGCCGTAGGTGATGTTGTCCCGGATGCTTGCGTCCCAGAGCTGTGGGTTCTGGCTGACGACGGCGAGGTAGTGGCGGAGGTGGTCGACGTCGATGTGGCGGATGTTGTGGTAGCCGATGGATACGATGCCGCCTGCGGCTCGTATAGCCGCTGGAGGAGCGCCGCGACGGTCGACTTGCCGGACCCGGACGCACCGACGACCGCGACGCACTCGCCGTCTCTGATCTGGAGAGTGAAGTCACGCAGAACGGGGACGTCCGGGCGCTCCGGGTACGCGAAGTCGATGTTGCGGAAGTTGATGTCGCCGCTGAGCGGAGGGCACTCCGTACCCTTCGACTCTAAGGTGTCGAGCGGAGAGAGATGCCCAAGCTCGTTCAGCTGCGTCGTAGCCTGAGTAGCCTTGCTGATCTTGGCGGCTATAACGGAAGTCAGTTTCCTGCGCCCTCTAAGGAAGGATGCGACGTACTGAAAGCCATGATTTGACTGCCGATCGTAACCGTGAACACGACCAAGTTGAGCGTCTCCACCATCCGGAGGTAATCGTAGCGGCCATTGACGATGAGGACGGCGCCGATGTAGAACAACAGCGCTTCCGCAAGTAGATCAGCCCGGAGGCGACGCCGCTGGTGCAGCCCTCAGCAAACGCGCCGCGCACACCCGTAGTCAGCGCCAGCTTTGCCGCCTGCTCGAATGCTCGCGGAAGATCTCGTCGTAAGACATAGCGCGTATTGCACGGATGTTCGAGATCGCCTACGAATATCTAGATTAGCATTGACATTCCGCCAAGGATTGAAGTAGACCCACTTCGTAGTAGCCCTTGCCAACCTGCTCGCGTGCGAGCCTGTTGCGCCGCTCGCACTCACCGACAAGACGCGTCTGAATCGCCATGACGCCCATGAAGATCGGCGCACCGCGAAGCCCGCGAGCGTCAGCTCCCAGCCGCGGACTAGCGCCCACAGCAGCCCAACGCCAAACATGGCAATCACGACGACCATCTGCCCGATCACCGTGCTGAGCAGCAGCTTCGCATCCTCGCCGTCCTTCACCAGCACCTGCACGAGACGCGACACCGTGTTCGCGGGGCGGTCGAACCATGCCTTGTCCTGCGCGAGAACGTTGGCGAACGCGGTGGCGCGCATGCGGTCCGCCCAGACGCCCGCGAGCGTCTCCATGATGAAGTACTTGGTGCCCATAAGCAGGCCGTCGAGGAAGGTGACGCCGAGCACAAGGCCGCCGACGCGGTTGATGAGGCCGGTGTTCGAGGAGCCGGTCGAGACCTCGAACATGAGGCGCGAAAGGAAGAAGGAGAAGACGGGGGTCATCGCGCCGTTTGCAAGACAGAGCAGGAGCCGAGGAGGAAAAGCGGCTTGTACGGCGCATCCGGGTACACAGACTTGAGCGTGACGAAGAGGCCTGGTGGACGCGTCGAGGGTGCGCCGTCAGACGCCTTCTCGCGTCTTCGACCTGCACGGTGATGCTAGGCGCAGTCAATGCGCGGCGGTCTGCCCGCGCGGCAGCACGCGGAGTGTAAGCCGCCTCCATCCGTTGCTTCTCGTCGTCGTCCAAGATGATCGTCCCGCTTTCCACCCGCGGAGCCTTGACAAACGTCGGCGACGTGGGCGTGAACTGCAGGCTCCGGCGCTGTCGCTTCTCCTGGTACCCATGTTGCTGATACGTCGGCGGAGGCGAGATCGGGATAGACAAATGCATGCTAGGGCGCCGGCGGGGCGGCGCTGCAGCAAAGTCGCGTGCCGTGCCACAAACGCCTTGGGCTTCTCTTGATGCGCCTCCTGCGCCCCGGGAACCGCCGTAATGTCGGCGATCGCGTCGAGCATCCAGCTGTTGGACATCGTCTTCAGCTGCGTCAGGCGCTTGCTCAGGTTCGGCGCCGCAAGAGAGTCCGGGCGAGAGAACGCGCCGCTGAACACGTTTGGCGCGCGCCACGTCGCCGGCTCGGCGTCGTCTTCGTCGCTCGAGTCCTCCAGCTCCTCGCGTGCGCGCTCCCAGCCGGAGTCCGTCCCAGGCTTCTGACACCTGCGGCGAGCGGACGTTCTGCGCCTCGCGGAGGCGCAGGAACTCCCCGTCGCCATCGTCGTCGAGCGTCGAGGAGGAGTCGCGGGCCGCAACTGAGACATTGCGCGCTTCGAGGTCCTTGCGGAAGCCCTGCTCGGCGACGCGGCCGTTGCGCATGACGTAGACGAAGTCCCCGGCTCGATGTGCGAGAGGTCGTGCGTGACGACGATGGTGGTGCGTGTCTTGCGGGGCATGGTGTGGATGGACGACGCTGCGGTTGAGGGCGAGTAGACCATATCCTTGTCGCTGGCTGGAAGTCGCCATCGCTTGATGGCCTCGAAGACCAGGACTCGCGAAGTGATGTCGAGTGCGGAGGTCGGCTCGTCTGAGAGATGTATTCAGGATGATTTCCGATGAAAAAAAGAGGTGTTTGTCATACCCAAAATCAGCACGGGCAGGATCCTTGACTCTGGCACGCGCAATCGCCAACCGTTGTTTCTGGCCACCACTGAGGCTGCTGCTCGTCAATGGTGTGTCGTACTCCAGCGGCAAGATCCAAGATGAAGCTGTGCATGAGGCGCGATGGTTGTCGCTTCCACAACAAGCATCTTCGTGTTGGACGGCAGCTCGTTGAAGCTCTGTTACAAAGGTTAGCCCCACCAAGCGCCACGGAACAACTTTACTCACCGAGATTCCAGCTTGCGGATCGTAACCCGCGCCCATGAGAATATTCTCCCACATGTCTTGCCCCCAGAATGATGCCCTCGGTCTGGCTGACGCAGGCTACGTTGGCACGAATCCATTCATGGTCCAGGTACCGCATGTCCTGGTCGTCGATCGCGATGGTGCCCGTGTAGTTGTCGTACATGCCACTGACAAGCTGCGCGACGGTCGACTTGCCTGCGCCGCTCCCGCCGACCACGAAGGTCAGATCACCCGCGGGGAAGGAACAGGCTTACGTCGCGCAACGCCGCTACTTCGGGCCGCGCTGGGTAGATAAAGGTAACGTTCGACAGTGCGATCTGTTCCAGCGAACCTGCGAGGCCGCACGGGGCGCATCTTGGCGAAGCTCTTGCCGATGGCGAATGTGGACGGCGTGGGCGGTGCAGAGCCGGTGTCGTCAAGCGGTGGAGGCATGGGTGCTTCGTCGGCCATGATTGCGACCAGAGAGGCGGCTGGCGAACTTGCCCTTGGCCAGCGAGATGAGCTGGGGGATGCACATCTGAACGTGGCTCGCAGCGATGAGGCAGGCCAGAAGACGGCCATGACGTCTCCGGGCCTCGATGCTGCCGCGGCGGACGAGGGTCGAGCCGAACCAGAACGCCTGCACGAACATGCACATGCTAACGAACTGCGACACGCCAGACGTTAGGCCCCATGTCGCGTTGAGGCTGCGGTACGCAGCGCCTAGCGCACCGAGGGTCCGCGAGAAAGTGGAGAGGGGTGTATGACGCAGCGGTGAATGCCCTTGACCGTGGGTGATGAAGGATGTGGCACGCTCGACGGTGGTGGCCAATGCAGAAGTCAGCGCTGCCGTCTGCGCCAGTCGGGGTCCGGCGAATCGCTGCGAAAATGGCCTGGACGAGGACAAGCGCAGGAAGGGACGACAGGAGTGACGAGGGTGAGGACTGCTGAGCGGGGAGAAGGCGAGTGCAAGGCAAGTGATGAGGGTGGTGAGGTGCTGCACAAGCAATCCCGCGGTGAGCGATGAGGCCGAGCGCACGTCGTCCGTCTCCCGCGCGAATGTTGCCATCATTCCGCCTGCTCCTTCGCCCGGCGCGGTCGCCTGTGTCGAACCATGCCATGGGCTTGCGCGTCACGGCAGCGTAGACACGCCGTCTGAAGCCCAGCACATTTCGTTCCCCTGTCCATATCCACAGGCATGACGTTAAGCTCCCGAGGGCGATCGACCCGACCGGCGAGACCAAGTAGCTCAAGCGCGCTGATGCCCACGGTCCGCAGGAGCTCATCCTTGGCCGATTGTGGTGGATTCGGAGTGAGGGGGAACTGGGCGAACGCGTTGAATGACTGTCCGATCACGAAGGTCATGAAAGGCGCGATGCCGCCCCGCGACGATGGAGGAGAGGAGAGCGGGGAGGGAGAAAGGCAAGAGCACATCGTGCTTGGTAAGCAGGAGAAGAGAAGTCGGATAGAGGGGGATGGCGCGCCTGTCGCGGCCGGGGAGGGTGGTGGGGAAGACAAAGGCGCGGCAGGACTCGCCCGTGCTATGTCTTGAGGATGTCGAGGATCGTGAAGAATGGGGTTCGTAAGTGGTCATGTCCTGCTTCTCGACAACGAGTGACTTCGGTCGTGGGCGTCGCATCGTAAGTCGTCGTTGACGTTCAGAGTCGTGAATGAAAGGAAGAGAGAGAGTTTTATCGCTCTGCCGCATGCCCGATCCTTATTGTTTTCTAATTTTAGAACAATAAGGCAAACATTGCTATCACGTGATAAGCATAGCGGGACCTGATTTCGAACTGTAACACGGAGGACGGTGACTGGCAGCCCTTGCCGCTGCCCCTTGCACCTGGGCTCGGCTAGGACGTTCTACGCCTGCTTTCTCGCTATCGTGCTCATCGACACAAAGGCCGATTAATCTGCTATAGGACTGTGGGACCACGTCATATTACAACGAAACTCGCTTCGAGGTCCACTGGAGAGCACGAACTGTGGGTAATTTCCCCTAGAATTCGTGGAAATCCTGGATTCCCCCTACTTCTAGGGGATACCAATTCCCCTGCGACGTAGGAAATTCCACTTTTTGCTGGTGTGCATTTTTTCCCACATCATGGTTCAAATCAAAGTTTTGAGAGGCATGGGAAAATCCACGATTCATGTGGAATTTCCACGCAACGTAGTACAGCTATGAGGCGCGGGATATCTGAGACCGTTTGCGATGAAAAACCACCCTTCAAAGACACCCCACCCCCCTCATTAAGTGCCCACGGCAGTTTTCCGTCGTCATCCGCATATCCTGCGCGCTATGAAATGAGCGCGTGCTCGGAACTGGCTGGTCGAAGTGCAGGCGAGAACGAGGAAGTCGATTCGAGATCGTGCCGTCAGCGTCGAAGACGAGGCACGCGCCGTCCGCCGCGATGATGCCATGTCGCCCGAGAGCCCGGTCATGGTGCCGCACGCCGCACGAAAGCTACTTAAAGTCTTGAATATGTGCAAAAGGACGGCATACTTTTACTCACAACCAGTATAGGCGTGCAGGACTCGGACGCGATAAAGGGCGAAGAATACGAGGGTAGTAACCTATGATATAGGGGCGTCAGTTCGGCAGTTACTTCGGAAAGCGCAACACGGCGCAGCCGCCACCGCACAACGGAAGCGTAACACCACACCCAAAAGTGCAATAATGACTTACCTACGGACCAACTGACAAGTCGCTGAACTGCGTGTTGGGAGTGGCGCGGAAGGTGCTGCGTGTTTGCGAAGTTGATGTGCGCCAGTGATGACAATGTGGTACAGAGGGCGACAACGCGGTCGACCGCGCAACGCAAAGCAGTGGGTCGGTAGCTGTCGCTTGATGTCGTTGCGTGCACACTAGTCACGTAGAATTGTGACGTAGCCAACAACACCGACGGCAGCGAGCACTGAGATATCTCGAGTCCGCGAGTTGCACGGCTGTGATCCGCGTGTTTTGTGAGCAATGGACTCACAAGCACAGCGGAATAGTATCTCACCTATTAGCGAGTCCCCGGTGCTAGATCGCGCAGTTCCGACGCAAAATCCACCTTCTCCGCGGCTGCTGGCCGCTCTGCGATTGCCCAACGTCTGCTGTCCTGGATACGAGCGACTAAGCAGTCAATTTGACCGACATCGATTATTTCGGTGGGTTGCGCAGCGTTGTGGTTGTAGTAGAGGACTCCTCCCTCCTCGCTGATATCACAACAGGAGATCTGGGCGAGTACGAGTGTTGTCTGTTTGTCGTGATGAGGGAAATGTGCTGGTAGTTGAAGTTCAAAGAAACGGAGGGCACGGCCGTAGAAAGCGCGCCGCTCAAATTGTGGAGCTCGAGCGCGGTTCCGACGGTGAATATCAACGTCCAATGTATACTGGGAAGCGGGTGAGGCCTGCGATAAGATTCTAGCAAAGTGGATCTTCACATACACGGATGAAGGTTGCGTCGCGAGTCTCCGCAGTGGCCGGGACAAGCTCGGACGCATTGACGCTGTCGCCGTCGATAATCTTGAATCTTGCCCAATGCCGGAGCGATCTGGGGACGAATTTGCGCATTTGGGCAGCCGTGGAGTCGTAGACAGTAGCCAAGTGCGATGCGATTGAGCCGCGCAATGACTCGGAAATCGGAAGCTCGCGCGATGGCTTCACCAGAGCGATGTCAGGATCTGGACACTGAGTTAGATCTGACCTCAAAATCCAAATGAGGGAACATACATTCCTCGAACCGCTGGCCCGTTACATCCATCTCATGATCATCCGTCAGGTCAAGCTCCCTCGCAAGGCCGTAGACCAGCTTCAGCTGATTCAGCTGTGCCACATCACGCACACGATGGGCCAGGCTGACATAGGGATGCTTCGGATTCTTGATTGAGCGGCCGAGGGCGCCGCAAAACCGCTCCATCGGAAATGCCCAGTAGCACCAAACAGGGCCCGCGTGGCGGATGTCCTGAGCGACGTGTAGGAGCGCGTGAATAGGCAGAGTGCACACGGCAAGACGATCCTTCTTGTATTGGTAGTAGAGTCTGCCAGAAATTCGATTGTCAGTGCATTTGCATAGCCATGCTCGAGATTCCAACGTACTTTTCGTATCTCTGCACCCATGCAGCCATACCAGCTTCAATCTTGTCAATCTCCTCGTCACTTAGCTCGAGCTGCATGCATGCATTGATGAGCTCGACGAGCTGCACAAAATGATCATAATAGACGGGCCGCCTGAACCGTCCGCGGAGAAGGACGGGACCAAGTAATGTTGACCATACGATCCAGTTCTCTGCCGTAAATTGGTAGCGCTGCGTGTGGATATTGGGCACGCGAGCACCAAAGACGGAAGGCGTGGTGCTGCCTGAGTTTGTGCACGCATCACCAATGGCCTCCCATACCGTCCCCACAATCACGTAGTCTGTGCAGCCCCTACGATATCCTTGTACGACCCGGTCCACATCGCGACGAGGCTGGGTACGATGTTCTCGATAAGGTGCATGAAGTCGTGGGGGAATGACGCGGGGAAGGACAGACTAGAGACCGTTGAGAGAAGGGGTACACCGGTTATGCCATAGCGTTTCGCGCGTCGGTTACTCTCCGCTCCCGATATATCGGGATCCGCAACTTGTAGCGCATGTCGCATCATCGTATCGTGAGTGCGCAGAGGGAGGTGTAGCGGATCATACGACTGGTCATGTTTACGGTGAAGTGGTGCATAGTGCGTCTTCGAACCGTCTGTCCGGACACCGCGGATACGACAGGCACGGCAGGGGATATGCCGTTATGACCCTTCATCCGCATGAGCATGGAGATGGCGGGCATGTCACCGAAGACGAGAACCAAATAGGCTCGGAGCGAGAAGAGGCGGCGTCTTCGAGCATCATACGCGGCCGTGCTGCCGCGCTTGAGTTGATACAGCTCCTCAACGAGCGGTACGAGGTAAGAGTCGAAATCCTTGGGCTTCTTCGGGCCAGGAACAACACCAAGGCAGATGATGTTCTCGAGCCGAAAGCGAATGGTTGGGGGCAAGTTGTAGTTAAAGGCGATGATGGGCCAGCACGTCTGCTTGCGCCGCTTGAATGGGCAGAATCCGTCGGTGGATATACCGAGGGCGATGTCCGTCTCCAGCTCGAAGTACCGATGTGGTAACTCTTCACCTTCGACGGTGACGTGGCGCTTTCGGAGCTCGTCGTACAACTGAGAGTCGAAGAAATCACCCGTGCGCCCAGGTCGCGACTCGTAGTCGTGTCGATACTGCATGCGCGAAGACAAGTCCTCGTCCAGGAACATGTCTGCAAGACGAGGGACGATCGGGAGGTAGTCGAATGTATTGCGGGGTCCATTCTTCGCATTGTATCGGTTCTCGTTGCAGAAGGGGCAGTGAGTGAGCGACGAGTAGGGACCGGTGAAGCATACGCAGGAGTTGACGCAGCAATGGTAACGGACAGGCTGGAGGCCGGACAGGTATGCCATGCGCGTTTGGAGGCGCTGGTGCGTAAGAAGGTCGTTGAGGGAGGGGAATGCGCGACGCAGTTTATCGTAGGATGTTGCGCTCAGATCAGCATCGACTTTGTAGTTGAAGCCACGAATGTTTGTCATGTCATCCGGTGACATGTGATGGCCTGAATCGCAACTGCCGGTGAGTTCCCAGCTTATTGACATAGACACATAGGGGACGTACCGCGCTCAGCCCTCTCCGCTTCGAAATCTTCGCGAAGCATGTCTGTCGCCGACAAGCCTCTCTGCCAAGGGGGCACGTCAGTTGTGGCGTTGCGGAATGCGTCCTCCTCTTCTTCATCCGAAACTTCCCCCCAAAAGCCAAAGCTGCTGTCAACACTCTCGCCGTCCACAGTGCTGCCGTGGCTGCTTGTACTGCCGATAGTTTCGCATCGCGTCCGCCAGACACCGGCTCGATCACCGATGCCAGCGGCGGGTCCGTCTACTGACGCGCGATGGGTATGGCCTTCGACACGCGCAGGCTCTGGCTCGGAGCTAGGGAATGGGACTGAGGCGGGGGGTGGTGCATCCTCCGTCGAGGATCCTTCCTCCATCGCGTCCATGTCAACATCCTCGCAGGATAGGTGATTGGCGGGGGGATTGGTTGCCGTTGGTGGTACGTCGTCGATCGCCATGTCGTGCTGTCCAGAAGACGACTTGTCTGCCACTTTCTTGGACACCTTCCTTTTGATCATCTTCCGGGCGACATTGCGTGCGCGTGCAACGAGCGACTCCTTGGACAAGGACTTGCCCTGCAGATGCCGGCGGACTTCCTCCCGACTGAGTTGAGCGTCGCACCCGCATGAGCAGGTCTGCTTCGATCGTCGTGTACGGGGCATCGAGTAGTGCAATGGGTCGTATATTCAATGTGTTTAATCGAACTGTGAGATGTCCAGGGGGGAGTTACTGCCGGGCGAGGGATTTTCGAGGTGAAAGTTGAAGTCAGAGTTCGATGACACGAGCGACGGCACATGCAAGGAAATTTCGCATGACTGCGAGGTGGAGCAAGGGACAAATAAATGACGGAATTTATGCAGGGCTGCAAGGCGCAGCCAGCCTATCCAAGTCGGAACTTAGACGCTGAAGCACGCCCTTGTTTGGCTATGTTGATTGAGACGCCACTTATGACGAAGTATGTGCGCATCGCTGCCTGAACCCTGTCTTGTTCTTAACGACCATCATGTCTTGTGCACCATATTTATCTCTGCATATAAAATGCTCGTCGTGCCGCGACTCCCCTCCGCCCGACCTCCGCTATGGCTAGGCAGCACGACAAGGACAGGAACAAGAAGAAGAATAAGGAGAACCAAGAACCTCGTAGATCTCATCGCAACCGTTCTAGCGCAGATAAAGTCACCGAGGACCGCCGGGCGCCCGACGACGTACAGAGGGACGTTGAGGATGCTCGGCGTGTGTCTGACGCTAGACGCCGTGCTCGCAAGAGAAACGATCGACGCAAAGGACGCGACGATATGGATGTTGAACAGGACGACGATACCGATGAAGTGCGACGTCTTCGAGGTGTGTTGCGAGCTTCGCCACACCTACCTTGGTGCTCACCGCCTTTTTTGCAGAGGAAAATGCGCGTCTGAAGGCTCAGCGAGACGAAGCCATCGCAGGCGAAGCCGCGGTGCGCCAGCAGGCCATGGCGCCGCGGTCAGAGGATATTGAGCCGGACTCCGTTGACCGCCCGCACAACATATCCCGCTTCACCATGATGCGTGCGCGTGAGCTTCTCGGAATCCCGGGCGAGGAGGGTGACGAAGAGTGGCGGGACTTACGGCAGGTCTGTTCATCTTGCGCGCTTCATGAATGTATAGCTTATCTTCTCCAGAAAATCCGCGACTACATGTTCCTTGCTGACCTCAAGCAGGGCGGCGGTTGGCGGGCTGCGAAGCCGCGCAAGATAGGCAAGTTCTACGATGCTGTGCGTGTAGCATAATCTAGCCAGTAACATTTCAGTACTGATGAGTCCATCCAGGTCGAGGAGTCCTACCCGAAGTTGCGCAAGTTCAAGGGCCAATGGCTTACACAAGTCATTGCGAAGGACACGTATCACTCGTGGGCTGCTTACCAGAGGCAGAAGCGTAATCCGTCGTCGGCCCGGAGCAGGCGAGCTGCTGCCAAGCGCCAGGGCCAGGATGTACGTCGGACTCAGCTGCGACAGCGCCTACGGATCGAGGATAGCGACAGCGATGGCGACAGAGCTGCTTCGCGTATCTCATTTCCTGACGCACTGCGCGACGATAACGACGACGACCGTATGGAAGGCCCGAGCGGTTTAACACCGAGCGACAAGGAGGACGGCCCAGGCGGTGATCAGGAGGAGGACGGCGTCAGCGCAGGTGAAGACAGCAGCAGCGAGTTGTCTGATGCCCCCGACGACGTCTGAGCCGGTAGTGCAACGGCAACGTATAGAATAGCGTGTATTATTATATATACATATTTGTTGATTTTCCATGCCTAATGCATGTAATGCCTCACGAGAATGTACGGAAAATACACCTCCTAATAATGGGAAAGTCATGACAGAGTAGGGGGACAACGATTCCACAGTTGCTCGCCCGTGGACAGCTCGCATTTGGTGGTCACCTAAATACAGTGAAAAATCCCCCTGAAATGGGTGGAAAATACTGTGGGGAATGCGTCATGAATTATGGGAATCGTTTTCCCACCACAATGTGGACTGTCCACCCACCTTCGGTGGGATTTCCACAGTTCTCAGTGGGACTTTCCCCAATTAATGGGGGGGTCAAATGGGGGAATTTCCCACAGTTCGCAGGTTCCAGTGGTCTTTGTTCATATAAGTGTACAAGAACAGACATTGCGACGGGACACAAAATATGTGATGTAACGTATGTACGCACAGATGAGATCGACAAGAAGAAAAAAGAAACGAAAGGGAGGACGAAGACACTAGAGCGACAAAAGCAAGAGCAAGATGAGGGGGTGGAAAACAGGGATAATCACGTCAGTTACAGCAAGGTTGTTGGTTCTTCGTTGGGGAGGAAACGGTGACTGTCGCAAGTGGAGTCCACATAATCGGAGCGGGGACGATAGCTTATTGCCAGTAGCCCTGCTGGCGCTGATACTGGTAGAACTGGCCCTCGGCGCCGCCCTGGGGGCCGTACAGGTGGCCTTGCGGCCCGCCCTGCTGCGCGCCGAGCGCACCGCCAACGCCGCCGACGCCAGCACCGCTTCCGAAGCGGCTGCCGCCGTAGAAGCCCTGCTGGCCCTGCGGCTGCTGCTGCTGAGCCGTCTTCACGGGCCCGCCGCCGACATCCTTCGGCACGTACTGCTTGTACGCGGTCTCCGGGCTGCCGCGCGCGCCACCCGCAAGGCCCATGAGGCCCTGGCCCTGCGCGGGGCTCTGCGCGGCGGCGCCGTACTGCTGCTGCACGCCCGGCGCGCCTGGCTTGCCAACGCCGTATTCGCCGAGCCCGCCGTGCTGGTAGTCGTCGTAGCCGCCTTGCTGGTAGAGGCCTGCACCTTGGGCGTAAGACGTGGCGCCGCCCATGCCGGCACCGGCGCCGACGCCAGGCTGCTTGTTCGCCCCGCCACTGCCGGGGAACATCGTCGGGTACTTGACGTACCCAGGCGCGACACCGTAACCGGAGTTGTATGGCGCTCCGTACGGATTGTACTGGTTCTGGGGGTAGGGGTTGTAGTAATAGGGGAGGGGAGGTGGCGGATAGTTCTGCTGCTGGGCCTGTTGCTGCTGGGGCGTCTGCGCGCCGGGGGCTTGAGTTGGGTTTTGCGCGCTGGGAGGCTGCTGGGATGGGGGAGGGCCCTGCTGTTGCGGCTGTACGATTGCTCCTTGTTGCGCCTGCTGGGGCTGCGGGGGACCGCCGCCAAGGCCGGCCTTGATGTCGTCATGACCAAGACCACCACGATTGAAGCCGGGAGTGTACGAGTCGTAGAATCCCTGCGCGATGGGTTAGCTCTACCTGAATCGGAAATAATGTACAGATCAGGACGTACACCGCGGCCTGCAGAGTCGTAGGCGTAGTCAGCGCCGCCCCACGGACCATTGCCTTGCGCGGCGCTCTGGCCCATAGCATTCATGCCACCGCCCATGCCGCTCTGGCTCAAACCGGCACTCATACCACCGCTAAGACCACCCATGCTGCCGCCGAGGGCGCCACCAAGGCCGCTCATGCCGAGACCGCCTTGAGTGTGAGCAGCGGCACCGACGCCGCTGCTAAGGCCCATACCATTGCTGACACCACTGAAGGGAGCAGCATAGTGCGGGTCCTGCGGGGGCGTCGGGGTGTGGAAGTACGCCGGCTCCTGCTGGTGGCGCAGGTAGCCCGTGCTCTGGTTGTGCTGCTGAGGTTGCGGGGCCTGTGGCGCCTGGTGCTCGAGATGCTGGTGAAGTCCGGCGCCGTACTGAGACTGGATCTGCTGCGGCTGGCTCTGGCTCGGGGGGAGTGTCGCGGCCTGGGCTGGTTGGGCGGAGTGGGAGAAGGATTGGATGGGGGAAGTGGACGCGGCGACGTGAGCGGAGGCGGGCTGAGCAGGGTGGGAGATGGCGGCGGAGAAGGATTGCGAGGGCGCGGGCTGCGACGCCTGGGGCTGGGGCTGCTGTTGAAGGAGAGAGGGCGCAGGCGGCGTCGGGGCCTTTGCCTGAGGTGCGGGAGGTGGGGGAGATGGGGGTGCAGGCGCGGCATCGGCTTCCTTGTCGTTGACGGGGATCCCGCCAAGGTTGAGGGACCCGAATTGCATTCCGAGCTTATCCGCGCCACTTCCGAGACCAGGGGACGCAGTGCCGAAGCGAGGCATGACGACGGCGTCTCCAGCCTTGAAGCGCGCGGCAGCTGCGCTCGTCCGGTGCGCGGCCGCTGGCCGCGGCTTTGGAGACGGCCTAGGGGATGCCTCTGCCAGACGAGGCTTCACGACCTCCTCTACCACCTTGGGAGGCGCAGCTACAGGCTCAGGTGCCGGCGCTACGGCCTCAGGCGCAGAGGGTGCTACTTCAGCAGGAGGCTCGGCGGACTTTGGCTCGGGCGCAGCCGCAGGAGCCTCAGGCCAGGCGTCCGGCGTGGACACGGACGGCTTCTCGTCCTCCCAGGTCGGCGCCTCCACAGTGACAGGTTCCTCCCAGCCAGAGGGCTGCGCCTCGGGAGCGGATTCCGGCGCCGATGGCTCTGCCGCTGGCGCGGGAGCTGCAGCGGGCGGGGGAGCCGGCTTCGGCGCTGGGGGAGGCTTTTCCTGAGGGCGTGCGATCTGAGCCCAGGACATCTTGGAGGTGGCTGGTTTCTTCGGCGCCGTCGGAGCGGGGCTACCAGCTCCGTTCACGTCGGCAGTGGGCGCTGCCGCCGGGGTCGGCTCAGCCGCACCGTCCGGCGCGTTCGTGGATGCGCCCCAAGCGTCCCCGCCTGCAGGACTGTCCCATACGTTCTCTGTGGTCGCGGGCCCGTCGACAGCGACTTCCGTCGCCGCCGCCGGCTTTGGCGCAGGAGCTCCCCAGGCCGGGCTCGAGGTAGACTCCCTCGCCGGAGTGTGTCCGTTCGCGACAGCGCCTGCAAAGCCGCCGCGTCCGCGAGCACCACCGCGGAAGGATCCCCGCCCTACAGGACCGCCTCCTCTGCCCCCACGACCACCTCGTCCGCCGCGCAAATCCGCGCCCCCTCGAGGGGACGGCGCCGCCGTGACGGAATCCTTGGATGCATGCCCGGGGGTTGAGCTGCGCTTCTCTTTTTTGCGGTTTACGGAGCCCCATTGCTCGGCGCGACCTGCAGAATGACGAAATGGGTCAATAAAACGCGTGCAAAATATGCGTAACGACGCGCCTTCGCTGATGCGCGCAGCAGCAACCTCAACATCGCCGGACACCTCAACCAGAAGCGATTGGAGATCTGGAAAAACGGTATGAGACGCGCGTCACGAACAGGCCGGGCGTCTGACCGTCGTTTGACCATGTGGGGAAAAATTCTTGCAGCTGCCGCGCTTGCGCACGGTACTTGTTGCTGTCGGGCTGCTCTGAAGGCGCCTGTGGGCGTATTGCGGACTTGTATGAAGCCATGAAGGTGGAAAACAAAGGACTTCTGCTCGCCGCCTGCGTTAATGCGGCTCGTGTTTGGCTCACTTTCCCACGACCCAAAATGGAATCTTGTCGACGCGCCGCCTCCGACCCTGCTCCGACCTCGTCCCTTCTTGTCCTCGACGTTGCCTCGACGCCCTCGACATGCAGCATTGTTTCGGATTTCTCACTATTCTACGTCTATTCACCAATGACTTCCGTGGTATGAATGGGAACACTGGCTTCGTCATGCCCTCTTGCTCGACATCACTGTGGTGCTCTGCGCCAGGACCACATTCCGCGCGTGCTCAAGCGCGCTCGCTTGATGGAGGCAGTTTCAAGACCGCATATCTCTCTTTATGCAGGGCTCATACTATCTTACGTCGGATGATATACAATAGCAGACCGTGACTTGCTCGTTCCAGCACAGCTTCGCCCCATACATCTGCGTAGACGACGGTGTCTAATCAGCTACTTTCACGGCCTTGAATCCTTCTCACAATAATGTACTTTCGCATTGGCGATGCAGAACCTCGACATCGGCGCTTCACGCGCACGTGCGGCAGTCTGGAGACACAGGCCTGTGAACTGGTACATGTGATACGGGTTGTATTGTGCCCTACCGCCAGAGCAAAGACAATCCTGCTATGTACTTATGCGTGCGATCCTAGGGGCCCGCATGTATCACCAGCGCGCTGGGAATGTCAGTGCTTCCTCACATGGTCGAAGGTTCTTGAGATGCGTGCTCTTGATCGGTCAGAACGGGGACACTCGTATGTACAAACACTGCGCTAGCTCCTCTCAAGTGTCCATCATTGCAATTGTTGCGAAAGGGAATAAAGCGTTGCATTGTGGGTGCTGTAGCCCCGGTTAGCAGTCGGCTTTGAGACAACGTGGGCGATGCGTGGCTAGCAACATCCGCAAGCGGCAACGGGCATCACATTCTCGGTCGCTCTCAATATCGCACTACACGCCGACGCTTATTACAAGCCCGCCTATTTGCAGGATCATGCCCAAGGGGCTCATTTGACTACCTGCTTCCTATACCCCATCCACGACCCTGAGGAGTCGTACAGGCGATCCGCGCGCGTAACCTTAGCGACTCAGTTTGAAGGACCGACCGCGGCGGGAATTGACGCTGCAGGAGAACAAGGGCTGTGGAGATTCATTGAACACGGAGATCAGGTGCGCTTGATCATGTTCTTAATGCTTGAAATCACTGCTAAGGGACGTGATGAACAGTACACCCTCGTCTTGATACTTCTCGCACTTCCACCAGATGGCGAACAAGCGATTTGGTCCCCAGACACCGGATGGACCCAAGCGCTTCAAGCCGCCGAACTTGACGCTTGTTACTGAGCAGCCTCATCTGGCCGGCGTGGAACTGGAGACCGAATCACCCCTCTCGCTCTCCGACAGCGAAGATGGCGACTCCCAGTACGACTCTTCTGAGGAGTCCCCCTCTGCGCTCGAGCGGCCTCCCTTCCTGAAGGTCCTAGATAACGACCACGAAGCGGAGTCGCCAGCGGACATACAGGCCGAGCTCGCAAAGCTAGAAGAACTGCGAAGAAGCGTGCAGAAGAACCTGCGGCTACGTCCAATACGCTCCTCCAGCAACCTACGCAAGTCCTCTGAGAACACCAACGACAGCGCTTCCAACACCTCCGGCTCCCCCTCCTCGGTCGACAGCGCCATCAGTCCCGCGTCCAGCATATCCTCCTACTACACTCCGCTCAACGAACATCCTCCCATAACCTCTCCTAAGAGCGCGAGATGGATCGGACCCGCCAAATTGCTTTCAGCACCACCACCGCCCAAGCGGCCCTCGCGCTCTGTCGATCCGGGCACGCTCTACATCCGTCTAACGCAGTACGTCAAACGCCCGCTGCTTATAGACACCCGCCCCGCCGCCGCACACCTGCAGTATCATATTCGAGACAGTGTCAATATCGCCATACCCTCTCTGATACTCAAGCGGTGTCGAAAGCCGGGTAACAGCGGCTTCAATGAACTGGATTCCCTCAGGCAGTTCATCACGACGGACGAGGGCAAATCGCTCTGGGACAAGCAGATGCATCCCGGCGGGCCATGGGACGGCGACGTGATTTTGTACGACGAGGAGATGGATCCGCGCGATCAGAGCAGCACGACCGTCGTTCCGTGGGTGCTCGTGTCTGTGCTGAGCTCGCTCGTGTCAGAGGGCAACGTCGACTGGCTCGAAGATGGCCTTGGTCGCGCAGGACATCACCCCGACTTACAAAGACTCGTGGTGTCGGGTGCAGACTCTAGTTTCACCAACAATGTCAGCGTCGCGAATCCAGGGTCGGGCCTGACGAAGTTGAACACCTCCGGCCGGAAGCCTGAAAAGCTCTCCGTAAAGACCGATTCGGACGCAGCGCCACAACCCGCAAAGGCGCCGCCTTCGCCTCTGCCCCTCATGCCGGGCTCCTTGCGATTGAATGGCGCAGCGCACGCGCTCATGGACGCTACGCCTTCACCACCACCTTCCCAAGTCTCCTTCCGACGCCCACCACCTCCCAAACGACCAAGCGTACCAAATCTACGAAAGCTGGATACCTCCTCAAGCGAACGGCTTCCAAAGCTTTCCCTCAATACGCGGCCCGTCAAGTCGGCGACGCTCTCGGTGCCACCCTTGTCCTTGAACATAAATCCGCCTTCGTCACCCTCACACCTCAGTCTTTCTCATTCGAACTTTTCTGGAAGATCACCTGTCTCGCCATCGTTTGGCCGGAATGGCGACGATGCGTACTTCGCACCGCCGAGGTCACCACGTACGCCGATGCCAGAAACTCCTCGTACAGCGCGACCAGACGATATGTCGCCCGTGTCAGCATACCCATCAGCGTATCCAGCATCGCCCTATCAGTCGCATTTCGGTGCGCCTCAGACAGCCTTCCATACGTCGTTCAGCAGCGAAGACTCACCATCCTCGGCGGAGGACTCACACCCTCAGTTTTCTGTGTCCACAATATTACCGAACTTCCTGTATCTCGGGCCCGAGATGACGACGGAGGAGCATGTGGAGGAGCTGAAGGGGCTTGGTGTGCAACGCATCGTCAATCTCGCCATGGAGTGCGACAAGAACGACTATGGTCTTCGGCTGGGCGAGGTGTTCGACCGATACTACAAGATTGCGATGCGAGATATTGTCGAGGAGGATGGAATCAAGAACGGCGTCAAGGAAGTCTGCGGCATCTTAGGTATGTTTTCTTACAGACTTGCGCGGAACCCTTCTTGACAGACTCGCAGATGATGCTCGCCTGCACTCCTCGCCCACATATGTGCATTGCAAGGCGGGCAAATCAAGAAGCGTCACCGCGGTAATGGCGTATCTCATTCATGCCAACCACTGGACGCTCTCCAAGGCATACGCCTTCGTCACGGAGCGGCGAAAGGGCATCTCGCCGAACATCGGCTTCGTCAGCGAGCTCATGACCTTCGAGGAGGAAGAGTTGGGTGGCAAAAGCTCTGGCGTGAACTCCGGCGCCAATGCCGCCGGACGAGCGAACGGCGAGGACGTCGCAGCGGCAAGCCTACGTCGCGCAGGGACCGCGCGCGAGCGCGACACTAGCAGCGGTGCTGCGTTTGCCGCCATGCCGTCGATGCCTATGCACGGCCAGTCGCACTCGATATCCTTCGCTGGCACGATGTCGTTCGCTGAGGCAGTCGAGGGCGAGCGCGGTGCGCCAGGGCCGTTGTCTGCAGGCGCACTCGCGCTCGTTGGCGATTCCGGTCAGGAGACGGAAGTCAAGGACGCGAGCGGGCGCTACCGCCATGCGCGCCGAGCGCCGGTGGATGAGACGACGCTGCAGCCTCGAGGCGCGTCAGCAAGGCAGGACTGGAGAGTTCCGCCTACAATCAGGCCACTTTCTCAGACGGCTCGTATGCTTGACACACCGTGGGACTTCCTGCGGCGCATAGGGATGTTTCTTGCTGCTGTGATTGTTGTTCATTATTTGCTGTTCACGCGCCTCTGTTTTCATTGGCTTTGGTATCTGCGTTATATATATATTATTATTCACTTCTTTCGTTCCCGTGTTGAACGTTGAATGCCCTATACATATACTGCGCAAGGCGCGATGCGCGTCTTGGAGTAACAGGCTCGATGGCCACCAGTTCTTACAGACGTGCACAACGCGTCAAGCTTCAAAGGGTGCCGCACTGAAAGCTGAGGCCTTTCCAAATCACATACGAGGAAAAACGCGCACTTAGCCATGGTCTTTGGACTACAGAACGCCGTCGCGCACGAGTCACGTGGCCGCGTTTTATAGCCCCTGACATCGGCCTGCATGTGGCCATGATAGAAGGACAATAGACCCTTGGCCACCAACCACCACCACCACAGTCGTCCTCGTGTTATCATCGTCGCTCGCATTCTCAAGGCTCTTACCATGCCGCCACCAGGATTATCCAGTCAAATGACTGTCAGGCGAATACACCGCGAGATTGCGGATCTGAAGAAGGAGGACCTCAATGGCATTAAGCTGGCTCCGGACGAGGCCAACATATATCTTTGGAAGGCCGTCATCCCTGGCCCCGAAGGTAGTGTATACGAAGGAGGGCTTTTCGACGTAGAGATACATCTACCGGCAGACTACCCGTGCGTGGCCTCACTTGAATCTCCGGGCATGCCGGACTAATCCATGGCCGCGTAGGTTCTCGGCGCCCAAGCTGGCTTCAAGACAAGGTGCGTCTCCTCTTCTTCCTGAACGGTCTATTGCTGACAAATGTCGTAGAATATACCACATGAATGTCCGTTTCTGTATCTTCTCCTTTGCTGCGCGCCTCACGCGCCACAGATTCCGACACTGGCAATATATGCTTGGACATCCTCAAGGGCAACTGGTCAGTTCCTTCCGTTTTCATCATATCAGCTCTCATCCCATCCTTAGGTCTCCTGCATTATCACTCTTCAAGGTCATCCTCTCCTTGTCGTCACTCCTCACGGACCCAAATCCAGGTCTGTCTCCGTTCCAATCCCGCACGCGTCAATTGCTCATCCCAAGCGACTCTTCAGATGACCCACTCGGTAGGTATAGAGAGCTTACCAGTCATTTTGGCTAATGCCTGGCAGTGCCGACAATTGCTCAGCAGTACAAGAAGGACCGCAAGCATCACGATGACATAGCACGGTCATGGACTCGACAATATGCGTCGGGTCGAGGTACAGTCGACAAGGGCAAAGGCAAACTGGCTGCTCCACCGGTGCAGCCGCGCCCTCGACTGCCGCGACCTCGTCCCAGTAGACCGGTG